>ML781981.1:419691-447622 GCA_009831015.1 Picea engelmannii | reverse complement strand
CATACCCTCGACTCCTATTTATACTAAAAAGAAGCATCTAGAGGAAGATCCTTCTAGAAGCGAAAGCTTCTATTAGGTCTTCTTACATCCGCCTTATTCTATTTTATTGAAAGGTCTTATTAATATTGACCTTTATTACATACAAATACATTGATCTACCTATGTGTGGGTTAGGACCTTAACATTAGTATTCTAATGGAAGTTAGTTTTTCAATAGGAGAAAAAATCTCACCGAAGTCTACTCCCTCAAATTGAGAATATCCTTTCGCTACTAGTCAATCTTTGAACTTCTCAACTTCACTTGCAACAGTCATATTCTTCTTGAATACCCACTTGATACCAACATGATTTATTCCACTAGGTAACTTGACTAAATCCCATGTCTCATTCTTGTATAAGGATTCCATCTCTTCAACCATGGCATCCTTCCATAATTTACCCTCTGCTGAGTCCACTACCTCACCGACCGACTTGGGCTCATTGTCGATGAAAGTTAGAAAAAATACAGAACATAAGTTTGGTGGACTATAAATTTCAACTGGTTTTCTTATTCTTTCTGACCTCCTTATCACTAGAGTCAATTGTTCCACCTCTTCCTTAGATTCAGATTTGAATCATCTTGTTTGTTCCCCAGTTCAAACCGCATCCTATCAGGATAATTCTCAGTTTGAACAACTTCGTCAGGTTCAGATTTACCTTTGAATTCTCCGAAGACCACATCTCGAATATACATTGTTCTCCTTGATGTAGGATCCAATAACTGATATCCTTTCATCCCTTATTTTTATTCGGTGAAAATACATTTGACTTCCTTCTTGTCCATCTTGCTACTCTTTTCCTTAGGAACATGCATAAATTCATCACACCCAAACACTTTGAGATGTGCCATTGAAGGATTCTTACCTGAACATGCCTCATTTGGAGTCATGTGCACTAGCATTGACGAAGGAGACATATTTACCATATATCTTGTAGTATCGAATGCCTTCGCCTAGAATTCTTGTGCGAGCCCAACACCACTGAGAATGCTCCTTGCCTTATCGATTAACGTTATGTTCATTCTCTCGGCAACTCCATTTTTTTGTGGGGTATATGGTGTGGTATTTTGGCATGCTATGCCACACTACTTAGATAACTAATCAAATTCCTTTCCATAGAATTCACCACCATTGTCAGTCCTAGGCACTTTAATCCTCTTCTCTATCTAGTTTTCCATAAGATCTTTAAACTCTTTAAATCTATCGAAAAACTTGTATTTCTTCCTCGAGAAATATATCCATGTCTTCCTGGAAAAATCATATATGAAGAAGATATAATATAGAGATGCACCAAGTGAAGGAACTGCTACTGTGCCAAACACATCACTATGCACCAGTTCTAGAATCTCATTTTCCATTGTGGCTCGATATGGGAACCTCACCCGAGTTTGTTTCCCATATATACCAGGCTCACAAAAATTGACTTTTGAACCACATTCAAGAAAACCTTTGACCATACATTTTATTTGCATAACTTGAAGTCCTTTTTCTCCAATGTGTCCCATCCTCTCGTTCCATAACTTGTTCGGGTCAAGTTCATCATGTCTTGTTGATTTGGTTTGAAATGACTTGGTTCAAGTCGAGTCGAGTTGTGTCAACATCGGGTCGAGTCGAGTTACAGTCGATTCAATTTCAAGAGCAAGGATTTTGTTGCATACAATTGAGTCAACATTTCCTAACAACTTGTATAGGGTACCAATTAAAACTCCTCTCACTAAGACCATCTCACCTCTAACCATATTGCACGAATCCTTCTGAAAAAGAGTATACACACCTGCATCACACACAAAATGTGTAGCACACCTAGAAGGGTTCTTTTCCTCGTATCCTGCAGTGTAAGTCAGACTCCTCCCTGTCCGAAAATTATGGTTGTTGAATCATCCTTCAAGAACACATCACCCCCATCATATCATTCATATTCACAAAACCATTCTTTATGTGGTGTCATATGATAGGATGTTCTTGAGTCGATCAACCAAACATCTTGATCCGAATGTGTACTAGTTGACGCTAGGTACACATCACCTCTTTTCTTCGAGGTTGTATTTATCTCAGTAAAATTCTTCTCGTCAGATCCAACACTACCTTATGTTTCCTTAGACTTATAGTCATTTTTATAATGCCCAACATTACCGCATTTCCAGTGTCTTTTCACGGACTGAATTCGGGATTTAGATCCACCCTTCGAATTGAACTTTCTATCGGAGAATCTTCCTTTGTCTCTGTCTACTAGTTGAACTCTCAATACTAGAGCATATTTGGTCGATCCTTCCATTTTCTTCCTTCTCATTTCTTCTGATAGAAGAGAAGAAACCATGTCCTCTAGAGCTAGTGTGGTTGTATTACTCCCAATATCCACAACTAACCTATCTCAGGAGTCTGGAAAAGAACTTAATATCCATAGACGATAACTAACTTAACACGATGTTAAATGAATTTAAATTCTTAGTCACCGAACTGTCATCGCTCATCCTCAGAAGATACAGTTTCTTTCTGAGAAACAACTTATTCACCAGATATTTCGACTGGTATAATATTCTCATCTTGTCCCATATTTTCTTGGACGAATATTCACCCGAGACATTCAATAACATCGAATCTGAAAGACAAAGCCGAATCATACTTCTTTCTTTTCTTTCAAGTTTCTTCCATTGTTTCATCGAAATACCTGTCAGTTGGGTACCTAGACAAACCATTGTCCATTGTTCTCAATCCATAAGAATATATTCCATTTTAAGCTTCCAAAGCTCAAAATTCTGGCCATTGAATCTTTCTGTCTCAATTCTGGAACTACTCGCCATTCTTTATGTTGATTAAGGTTGGTTGTCATTGATGTCAACCCTTGAAGAAAGCCCCGTAGCACAATTGTTTGGGTAATGGACCCAACATTGTTTGATGTAAATATGACTCACTATTTTTTTGTCATGGTTGATAAGAATTAAATATGGATGAACTCCAAAGTGGTCCCCTTATGGTGAAATCCCTCACGGGAAGACGCTTTGCGGAGTAAGAGAACCCATGCTTAATTGTGGAATAATGAGATTAAGGAAAGTGCATTCTTCAGGGAAACTATCCTAGATGGATAGTGTTTGTCATGCCATTTCTAGTGGTATGTAGAATTTCACATAAATCCTCACGGTTAGAGAGTTATGACCATGTGAAGTTGGAGAACCCAGGTTTGGGTAATGGACCCAAGTTTGTTTGATGGATAACGATATGATTTTTGATATATTTGAAGGTAATACTATTCTATATGGATAGTACATGTCATTTCATTTCTGGTGGTATGTGGAATGTCACATAACTCCTCGCGGTTTGAGAGTTATGGCCTTACAAAGTTGGAGGACCCTTTATGTCATCTAGAAGCCCCAAAAGGTCAAAGTAGTCAAAGTGGTTTAAGATATTTTAAAAGGTAAATAATAAAGTGAAGTGATGAGTGTATTATAATTCAAAGTGAATACAAAATAAATTATTTCAATAATAAATTTAATGGAGAAATTAGAAGTGGGTTAACCCTAAAATAAGGAAAGTGGGCCAAGTGACCTAGAAGATGTTTTTAAGGAAGCTACTTGGAGAGTATAAATAAGAGGCAAGGCTCTCTCATTTTAATAACACTTGAAAATATTGAATATCTATAGGTTTCTAAGGTAACCAAATATATCTAAGCCAGATTTCTGAGGGAAGGTGAAGAAAAGAAGGCCAAAATGCAAGGAAGGATAAATTCTTTTGATGGTATTTTCTAAGGTATGTTATTTACAAGTCATCTCACCATTTTCGCTATAACTTGTTTTCTATAATGATTCAGACCGTGAAATTTATATTCCATTGCAAAAACATACCCAAGTATATGTGGTAAAAAATTCATCTTGTGGGTCGTTGTACTTTTGGATATACACTCTGTGGAAAATAAAATTTGTGGCTAGTTCTGAAACTAGTCAAAAACAAGTGTTTTGGGTAAAAATGTCATAACTTCTTCATAAAAGATCAAAATTAAGTGATACCAAATGTGTTGGTTAGGGTACATTATGTAGTATGTTTTTCAATAATTTCATATCAATTCAACTAATATTTCATGCGGGGAACGCTCTACAAGGTCGCTCTCTAGAATAATCTAGAATTCAACAAGGTATGTCATTTTTTCTATAATTCATTTTCAGAGAGGTTACAAGTAGTGAAATTTGGATGAATTCCATAAAACACACTGAAGAACATTGTGTATCATTTTCAAATCTTTACATATTACAGGTTCAAAGTTATGATTAATTCAACTTAGCGTTGTTGACTAATCCAAAACTAGGCATGTGAGACTAAAGAAAAGTTTGATGAAAATGCTAGTGTCTTGTTGTTAAAGTTACGGAAGGTTTACAGGAATTTTTTCATATATACCAGGTCTATTACAGAGCTACAAATCATATTAGGATGATGAAATTTATGAGGGATTTTGGTTGAGATACATGATGAGTACATGGTTGAGACAACTAGTTGATGAGTTGGCACATACATAAGGTGTATAGTTGATGATGTTGGTACATATTGATGAGTCATAGTTTATAAGTAGTTGACACATGACTTGTACATACTTGGTACATGGTTGGATGCACTTATTTATGGTACAGGTTGATTACAGATTGGTGCATGGTTGATGCAATTATTTATGGTACAAGTTGATTACAGGATGAGGTATAGGTTGATGCATGGTTGATCCATGGTTCAGATTTATTGGTATAGGTTTACAATGGTATATCTCACAGTGATAGTGTGATAGTGGTTCCATCATTCTACTTCTATTTTAGGGTGGCAAGACGGGGCAAGGAAAAGTGGTTGTAGGCACCTTCCGGTTGTAGCCAGAGAACAAAGGGGGTTGTAGCCTCCTTCTGGTTGTAGCTAGAGAATTGGGGAGTTGGAGCTTCTCTCAGGTTGTATCTTGAGAAACTAGGGGGTTGGAGCCTCCTTCCAGTTGCAGCCGGAAAACAAAGGAAGTTGGTGCTTCCAATGAATGTAATTCTTCAAGACATATAAGAAAAAACATGATGCGGTTTTCTCCCGATTTGGGTTTCCACATAAAACACCGGTGTACTATGTATGTTTGTGATTGTTTATTTATTACTGCTCATTATTGGATAATGAGTCTACATTGATATAACATTTGAAGAAAAAGAATTATAATTATGCTATTACTGATTCACCCCTCCTCTCAGTAATCCAACAATTGGTATCAGAGCAGGTTCCTTCAGAAATCAGTTTAACCTCTGAAAGGTAGATCAAAGAGAGTACCAACTCGTATAAAAATGGAATACCATAGTTTGATGGACATAAGTATGTTTTTTGGAGCATAAGGATGAATACATATATACTGGCACATGGATTTCAAGTTTGGCAATCAATTGTAGATGGATACATATCACCAACAGTTCCACCAACAAATGACAAAGCAGTGAAACTAGGTGAGAATAATTCCAAAGACAAAAATGCACTTTTGAATGGTCTCAGTGATACGGTATTCACCAAAGTTGCACATTGTAAATCTGCTAAAGAGATTTGGGACAAGCTTGAAAATATTTCCGAAGGAGATTCAAAAGTCAAAGCAGCAAAGCTTCAAACTTACAGAGGTCAGTTCGAATAACTAAAAATAAAGGAAGATGAAGATATCACAACCTACTTCTTACGAGTCATTGAAACAATGAATGAAATTATAGGATTGGGAGAAGAAATCGAAGAATCTGTAATTGTTCAAAATGTACTAAGATCTCTTCCTATGAGATTCAACCCTAAGATATCAACACTAGAAGAAAGATTCGATCTAAACTCAATAAGCATGGATGAACTACATGGAATCTTCAGAGCATATGAAATGAGAACTAAACAAGAAAATCTAGATGTAAAAGAAGCAGCCTTCAAAGCATCCAAAAGATCAAAGAAAAAGAAAAAGGAACAAGAAGAATATAGCAGCAACAACGACGTCTCGGAAGATGATGAAGAAGTGGCCAACTTTGTCAAAATATTGAACAAGGGAACCAACGGTAGGTATAGAGGTAAGCTTCCTTTATTTTTTTTTAATTGTGATGGTATTGGTCAATTTTGCTAACAAATGTCCTCATAAGAAAAAGAGAAATGATGAAGGTTACTCAAAAGGCAGAGAAACATATAAAGGTAAAATAACTACAAAGAAAGTTTTCAAAAAAAGATTTTGCACCAAAGAAGACATCTCATCATTAGATGAAGATGAAGTTAGTGACAGTGAAACATGGAGAGTTCTATTCATGGCAGTAGAAGACTCTGATAAAGAAGACTTTGAAGAAGAATATGAACAAGCATATGAAGAATAAATTGAAGAGGTAGAAGTTGACTTTCGATAATAATTAATGAGTGCCATAGAAGTTATCAGAAGAGAAAAGAAGAAAAACAAGAAACTACAAGAAGGACTAGATAAGAAAAAAGACACTCAAGAACTAAAACAAATGATCACAAAATTGAAGGTTCAAATAGAAGAAAATAAAAGAATTGAAGAATCACTCAAAGAACAGCTAGAAGGAAATGACGGGATCATTGGAAACCTAGAAGCGGACATTGTCACACTAAGAAAGGATATTCAAAAGAAAAATATGAAGAATAGCTCAAAAGCTCTGGATGACATTATCAACAGTAAAAAATCTCATCTTGACAAGTTTGGACTTGGATACAATCAAACAAAAAAGGGATCAAGCTCCAAAACAACAGAGCAAGAAACAAATCTAAAAGGCTATGGAGAAACAATAAAAGGGGATAAAAAGATATACAAGGAAGATTATAGGGAAACTCCTCCACCGAGAAGATTCAGATTTTAGAATCAACAACAGATAGATAGGCCTCAAGAAGAAGAAGGATTCATAAGAGCACTTCCTTTCATAAGATCTTCAACTACTAGGTATCAAACTATATTTTTTGGTTTGTGTTATGCATGTAAGAATTTTGGACATAAAGCTGTAAATTGCAGAGCTAACAACAGAAACAATAACTACTTTGAGAGCCATACACAAAGGGGTTATTCAAGAAGACCTAGTGAAACACAGAGAATAAGTTACAACAGGTTTGAATCTTTGAGCACTGAAGTAGAATGCTACAAATGTAACAATTTTGGACACATGGCCAAAAATTACAGAATGGTAGTCCCTCCTAAATAACCTCAACAGAGTCACAAACAAGAACCTCAGAAAATGACATGGATAAGAAAACAAGATCAGTATAGAAATGAAGAATGCACAATCACTTTACAAGATAAACAGAAGAAATGTGGTTGGTATGTTGACAGTGGAGGTTCAAAACACGTGACAGGTAATATAGACAAGTTTCTTACATTATGAAAGGAAAGAGATGGATCAGTCTCCTTCAGAAATGATGATTCAACCAAAATCATTGGAAAAGGCACAGTCTGAATTTGGAACAAGAATGAAAATGAAGAAAATGTTCTACTAGTAGAAGATATGAAACATAATATTTTAAGTATGAGTCAAATGTGTGACCAAGGTCATAAAGTTACTTTCGATTCACAAAAGTCTGAGATAAGAAAAGAAGGTTTAGGGAATTGGCCGCTATAGCTGCAAGAACTTCAAGCAACATATATGTGTTAAGAGAAATTAGAAATGAAAAGTGTTGTCTAGGAAAGGAAGATGAAAGTTGGCTATGGCACAGAAGAATGGGTCACGTGCATTTTGATAACCTTGTCAAAGTCAACAAAAGAGAACCAGTCAGAGAAATGCCCCAGATCACGAAACCAACCAACACTTTATGCAAGCATTACCAACAAGGAAAGCAAACAAAGACCAGGTTCAAATCAATGGAATATTCAACAACAAAACCATTGGAAATTGTTCATACTGATCTAGTTGGACCAACTACAACAAAAGACTTAAAAGGTGAGAGATACTTTATGTTATTAGTTGATGATTATACAAGAATGACTGCAGTTTGCTTTCTCAAGAACAAGTCAAAAGCTTTTGAAAATTTCAAGATCTACAAGGAAATGGTTGAAAATGAGATGGACTCAAGAATCAAATGCTTAAGATCAGATAATGGAGGAGAATTCACCTCAAAGGAATTTATGGACTATTGCAGCAATCATGGAATAAAAAGACAATTCTTCATCACTAGGACACCTCAATAGAATGGAGTTGTTGAAAGAAAGAACATGATAGTACAAGAAATGGCTCGAACAATGATAATGGATTCAAGGTTGACAGATATGTTTTGGACACATGTAGTGCATACAACAGTTCACATTCAAAACAGAGTAATGCTTAGAAGCAACACTGATAAAACTCCCTACGAGCTATAGAAAGGAAGACCAACAAATGTGAAGCACTTCAGAGTTTTTGGAAGAAAATGCTACATCAAAAGAGAAGATGACAGAATGGGAAAGTTTGACTCTCGTGTGGACAAAAAAATACTTGTTGGTTACTCAAGTATAAAGGAAGCATACAAGTGTTACAATCTAATATTAAACAAAGTTGTGGAAAGCATCAATGTAACAATTGATGAAACAGACAACCCATAATCAAAGGAATAAGAAAACAAATCAATGGAACAACTTTTTTGAAGAAAAAGATGAAAAAGAAGTAGAAGAGGAAGATGAAGATGAAGATGAAGAGAATCTGACAGAAGGAGAATAGCAAGTTCAACAAGTATCTCTAAAGACACCTACCAAACGAGTACAGAAGAATCGTCCTTCAGATCATATTATTGGAAACAAAGATGCAGGAGTTGAGACTAGAAGAAAAATTTGTTCACCAGAACAAACACACCTAACACTCTTATCTACAATTGAACCAAACTGTTTTGAAGAAGCCAACAAGGATGAATTTTGGAATAAAGCCATGGATGAAGAATTAGATCAAATAGAGAAAAATGACACTTGAGAATTGGTTCCAAGACGGAAGAATAAGAATGTAATCGACAAAAAATGAGTTTTGAGGAATAAATTGAATGGATATGGACAGGTTACAAGGAACAAATCTAGATTGGTATGTAAAGGATATGCATAGATTGAAGGAATCGACTTTGAAGAGAGATTTTCCCCAGTTTCCAAAATGAAAGCAATATGTTTGCTTTTAGCTTATGCATGCTCCAAAAATGTTAAAGTATATTAGATGGATGTAAAATCATCTTTTCTGAATGGGGAACTTGAAAAATAAGTCTACATTGAACAACCAGAAGGATTTCAGTTGCCAGAGAACATAGACTATGTGTGTAAATTAAAGAAGGCCTTGTATGGTCTAAAACAGGGTCCTAGAGCACGGTACTCCAGATTGGATAAGTATCTGTAGTAGGCAGGGTTCAGAAAAGGAAGTGCAGACAACAACGTCTACATCAAGGTAAGTCAAGGTAATATTTTATTAATTAAAGTTTATGTTAATGATATTATTTTTGGTAGTGATGATGATAGGTTAAGCCAAAAATTTGAAAAAGACATGCAGAATGAATTTGAAATGTTGGTACTTTGAGAGTTATTCTTCTTTCTGGGACTTCAGATACGTCAAAGCAACCAAGGAATTTTTATTTCTCAAACCAAGTATATTAAAGAAATCATAAAGAGGTTCGGAGTGGAAGATTGCAAACCAGTTATCACTCCCATGCAAACCAGTTGTAAGTTGAGAAAAGATGATGATTCAAATTCTACAGATCAGAGGAAATACAGGTCAATGATTGGCAGCCTACTATATGTGACATCATCCAAACCAGATGTAATGCAAGCAGTTGGACAGGTAGCACGATTTCAAGAAGCACCAAAGGAATCACATGTATGAGCAGTAAAGAGGATCTTTAGATATCTCAAAGGAACATAAGAGTTTGGATTATGGTATCCAAAAGGAAAATATCTATCACTTATTGCCTACACAGATGCAGATTGGGTAGGTTGTATTGATGATCAACGAAGCACTAGTGGAGCAACATTTTACTTAGGTGAGTTTTGGTATCATGGCTAAGCAAAAAACAATCATTAGTATCTCTATCTACAGCCCAGGTAAAGTATATTGCAGAAGCAACATGTTGTACATAGGTTCTTTGGATGAAACAAACTTTGACAGATATACAGGTTGAGTATGATGAGCCAATTCCAATGTATTGTGATAATACAAGTGCCATCAGTATCTCAAAAAACCCAGTGATGCACTCCAAGACGAAGCACATTCCAATCAATTATCACTTTCTACGGGAACAGGTTGCAGAAAAGAACATCAGAGTTGAGTATGTGGGCACAAAAGAACAAGTGGCAGACATATTTACAAAACCACTTCCACAAGAAGCCTTTGAATATCTTCGCCAAAGACTTGGAGTTATTTCTACTCCAAAATGAATGTTTTTTGAATGCTTATCTTATATGACTTAGATGTACATGAGGAAGAACCATAAGAGGACAGTTCAGTCAGGGGGAGTAGCCCTGGATGGAAATATATCTTTGCCATTGATGACAAAGGGGGAAAGATTTATCAGATGCAGAGGAAAAAGGCATATTTATTAGATACAGAGGACAGAGTCATGGTTCCAGGGGGAGCATGAGTCATTTGATTTTAGTATTGCATCAGAGTGTTGTCATCAATGCCAAATGGAGAGATTGTTGATTAAGGTTGGTTGTCATTGATGTCAACCCTTGAAGAAAGCCCCATAGCACAAAGGTTTGGGTAATGGACCGAAGATTGTTTGATGTAAATATGACTCATTATTTTTTTTTCATGGTTGATAAGAATTAAATATGGATGAACTCCAAAGTGGTCACCTTATGGTGAAAGTCCTCATGGGAAGACGCTTTGCAGAGTAAGAGAACCCATGCTTAATTGTGGAATAATGAAATGAAGGACAGTGAATTTTTCAAGGAAACTATCATATATGGATATTTCTTGTCATTTCATTTCTTATGGTATGTATAACGTCACATAACTCCTCACGGTTAGAGAGTTATGACTATGTGAAGTTGGAGAACTGAGGTTTGGGTAATGGACCCAAGTTTGTTTGATGGATAACGATATGATTTTTGATATATTTGAAGGTAATACTATTCTAGATGGATAGTACATGTCATTCCATTTCTTTTGGTATGTGGAATGTCACATAACTCCTCACGGTTTGAGAGTTATGGCCTTACGAAGTTGGAGGACCATCTATGTCATCTAGAAGCCCCAAAAGGTCAAAGTAGTCAAAGTGGTTTAAGAGATTTTAAAAGGTAAATAATAAAGTGAAGTGATAAGTGTATTATAATTCAAAGTGAATACAAAACAAATTATTTCAATAATAAATTTAATGGAGAAATTAGAAGTGGGTTAACCCTAAAATAAGGAAAGTGGGCCAAGTGACCTAGAAGATGTTTTTAAGGAAGCTACTTGGAGAGTATAAATAAGAGGCAAGGCTCTCTCATTTTAATCACACTTAAGAATATTGAATATTTATAGGTGTCTGAGTTAACCAAGGATATATAAGATGAATTTCTAAGGGAAGGTGAAGAAAAGAAGGTCGAAATGCAAGGAAGGATAAATTCTTTTGATGGCGCTTTTTAAGGTATGTTATTTACAAGTCATCTCACCATTTTCTCTATAAATTTTTTTATATAATGATTCAGACTGTGAAATTTCTATTCCATTGAGAAAACATACCCAAGTATCTTTGGTAAAAAATTTATCTTTTTCATCGTTGTATTTTTGGAGCTACACTCCGTGGAAAATAGGGTTTGTGGCTAGACCTGAAACTAGTCAAAAACAGGTGTTTCGGGTAAAAACGTCATAAATTATTCATAACAAATCAAAATTCAGTGAGACAAAATGTGTTGGTTAGGTTACAATATGTATTATGTTTTGTAACATTTTACGATCAATTCAACGAATATTTCGTGCGGGGCACGCTCTACAAGGTCACTCTCTAGAATAATCCAGAATTCAACAAGGTATGTCATTTTTGCTATAACTCCTTTTCTGAGAGGTTCCAAGTAGTGAAACATGGAGGAATTGCATAAAACACATTGAAGAATAGTGTGTATCAGTTTTATATCTTTGTACATTACAGGTTCAAAGTTATCATTACATCAAGCTAGGGTTGTTAACTAATCCAAAACTAGGCATGTGAAACTAAAGAAAAGTTTGATGAAAATGATAGTCTCTTGTTGTTAAAGTTAATGAAGGTTTGCAGAAATATGATCATATACACTAAGTCTATTATAGAGCTACAAATCAGATTTGGATGATGAAAATGATGAGGGATTTTGGTTGAGGTACATGTTGAGTACACGGTTGAGACAACTAGTTGATGAATTGACACATACATGAGGTGTATAGTTGTTGATGTTGGTACATATTGATGAGTCATAGTTGATAAGTAGTTGACACATTATTGGTACATACTTGGTACATGGTTGTATGCACTTGTTTATGGTACAAGTTGATTACAGGTTGTTTGGTAAAAGTTGGTGCATGGTTGATGCACTTGTTTATGGTACAGGTTGATTACAGGTTGAGGTACAGGTTGATGCATGGTTGATGCATGGTTCAGATTTATTGGTTGATGCATGGTTGATGCATGGTTCAATTGTATCCACCTTCCGGTTGTAGCCGGAGAACAAAGGGGGTTGTAGCCTCCTTCTGGTTGTAGCCAGAGAATTGGGGAGTTGGAGCTTCCCTCAGGTTGTAGCTTGAGAAACTAGGGGGTTGGAGCCTCCTTCCAGTTGCAGCTGGAAAACAAAGGAAGTTGATGCTTCCAATGAAAGTAAGTCTTCAAGACATATAAGAAAAAGCATTCTGTGGTTTTCTCTCGATTTGGGTTTCCATGTAAAACACTGGTGTACTGTGTATGTGTGTGATTGTTTATTTCTTACTGCTCATTATTGGATAATGATTCTACATTGATATAACATTTAAAGAAAAATGATTATAATTACACTATTATTGATTCACCCCCCCTCTCAGTAATCCAACACTTTACTGTGATATTTAAAACAATTTAAGACTTACGACTCTTATTGTACCTAGGGCTTATATCTCAGATTGAATATTTGTAGATCAATATCTGATATACTCGCCAAATCATTACACTGCTCTAATAACTAATTTGTCAGGGCAGACCTAAGCTTTGATACCACATGTCAGGAAATGCAGGACACTTCCATACTAATCCTAGTAGAGGAGAAGAAGAATTTAATCAAGAACACAAATTAAAACAAATAATCACACAATACACTGAGATTTTACCTTGGAAACTGTAACATCCCGCTCGAGCGCACTGAGAAAACTTATTCTTTGAGGACACTTGCTCGCAAGTGATCCAGACTATTATGATATTAAAACATTTGTCCTTGATTATGACGCGTTATGATAGATGACATGATGTTTTACTGTATTGACATAGACAAGTGTTATTGACTCAGTTTTACTAAGCGTGTAGGGTTTTGGACCTTGAGGATGTAGAGGCATCGACAGAACCCTTGGACTTCGGATTGAGTCAAGGAGTGTGCTATTGGGGTTTGATTGTTTTACTGTGATTTTAGTACATTTGATTAGATGATATAATGTGGACATGTCTAACATGATTGTTGATGATGCAGGCTGACGATAGCTTGACAACCAGACTCACATATGGAGTAAAGGGGCCACACATGACTACTGGAGAGGTTGAGGGAGAGGTGTGGACAACAGCCCTACCATAGCCTACTAGCACTCCCGTCGTTGCTCAAACTGTAGGTTAAGCATTACCTAGTTCGAGAGGACCCACGATGCCGCGAGGGTAGACTGCGACAGTCGCTTGCGATGATTCTAAGGGGCGCACAATAAGGCGGGGGTCTTATTCCTTAGAATCCCTTAGTCTCCCACAAGTTCACCTAGCGGAGTGTTGACTCTAGGGGTTATTGATGTCTACCAATCAGTCAAGAGGCAAGTGACACCCTTGGAGCATGTGGTGCATCTTGAAGGGCACGTCGCGCAAAAGAAACAAAAGAGGCGAGTGACACCCTTGGAGCAAGTGGTGCGTCCTGAAGGGCACGTCGTGCAAAAGAAACAAAAGAGGTGAGTGGCACCCTTGGATCACATGGTGTGTCCTGAAGGGCATGTCGTGCAAAAGAAACAAAAGAGGCGAGTGGCACCCTTGGAGCACGTAGTGCGTCTTGAAGGGCACGTCGCGTTGATGATGTTAAAGGAATGAACCTAGATGGCCCTAAGACTAATATCTCATTAAGAAATTTTAAAACAACTTCCCTAATTAAAATGTCACCTAGTTCAGAATCTAAGTCCTAAGTCTAAAACTTCGCTAGGGGTAAAATTTTGTCTACCCGTAAGAAATTATCTCTCTAAAAATAAAATAATAAAGTTTAAAATAAAAATAAAAAACCACTTCAGTAATAATTGTGGACTTCATAAATTTTTGGGTAAAATGAAGAGAGGAAGAACTTAATAAAATATGTGGAAAAAAAAGGGGGGGTAAAGAAGAATTTAATTATTCAACTTGTGAAAGTGTAAAAGATATTAAATTATTAATAAAAAGGAAAAGAGGTTAAATTGCGCAACTGTCATTTTTGGCTCTAATAAAAGGGGAAATAAGGGAATAATAAAAAATTAGGAAACTAGGGAATGGAGGCAACATAAAAAGGGGAAAGGGGGAACTTATGGTAAAAAAAAATAGGTCAAATTAGTAAAGAATATGCAATTAAGAACCTTCTAAATTGAACTAATTTAGCAACTTCATTTTAGGGAAAGTATTTAAAACCTATGAGGGAATCTAGGGAAACCTAGGAGTAAATTTAGGAGTAACTCTAGGTAGGTGAGGGAAATGAGGCATATATTAATTTAAAGAAAATAATTATTGGAGGAAAGTGGGGGATGGACGACACATGTACGAAGGAGAATTATTAGAAGATTTTTTTAAAAACTTAAATTAAATGAGATTTAGGGAAAGTTTGGAAGTTCTAAAACTCTATAAAAGAGAGGAAGGAGGAGGAAGTAGGGGGAATCGACTGTTAGCGTAACGTTACGTTGTCGGATTAGTGACTTGACTAATTTACTTGTCGGGAGTTGGAATTTCCCAGTTCGGATAGGAGTGGTAGCTCGGCCTTGCGAGGCGAGCTGGGAGCTAGACGTACCATCTAGATAGTGTGTGGCCCCTTTGTGGATTGGGGGGCTAAGGGGGAAGTAGAGTACCCCTAGCGTTGGCTAGGAGGTACCGGTGTAGTCTCGAAGGTCGACGAGCAGGATTTGCATGGAGCGCGCGGACGACACTCGGAGCAGAAAAACAGGCAAAGGTATGCCCTTCGGTTGAATGATAGACTATGTAGGATGTATGACTTAGATTTGTAGGTGTATTATTAGTGGTGGTAAATGGTTTCATTGTGCAGGGAACCCGTCCCTCTAACCTGCTTGATTTGGATTAAATTTATGTGTCGAACAATCTCCGCAATTTTTGTGTCTGAAAATTCTTATGACTGAAATGATTTGTCTGAATTTTAAGACTGAATTTTTACATGTCTAAATCGATTTCTGGAATTTTAGATTTATATTCTAAATTGGAATTAACATATCTGAGTCAATGAGTTTACATGTCTGCTTCAATTCCCGAGGTTATATGCCGAATTTTCACTGAATCTACATGTATGTAACGCTTTAAGGGTCCGGTTCGACTGCTGTGCACATTAAGTTCAAAATTTGTGCAGCGAAATTTTATGTAATGAAGTTTTCGTTTAAAAATTTGTAATGAACTTTATGAAAACAAAATTTATGTGTTAAAATTTACGTATTGTAGTTTATTTTCATAACTGGCAATAATGCCTTTGGTTAAAAGTTACTTGCCTGATCTGAATTGAAATTACCTGTCTGAAAATACCATTATGTTTAGAAATTACAGGTATGATGCATCACTATCCAAATGAATGATTCGTCTTGTTGATTTAGAACACAGAGCTTCTGTCCAGCCCCTTTCCTTCTTACCTGTAGTTCCCGCCTTTAAAAAAAAAACGTAGATCCCTCGCGTGTTAATTTAAAGGGGAATCGTTGGGTTCAGACTCGGTTGTTTCCTTTGATTTATGGCATCCTCATCCTGCAAACGATATTGATTCCACACCATTGTCTCCCTGCAAATGGTGTTAAATCTCTTACCCTTTTTTTTATGGTTGAACAGTTGACCAGTTGCCCCGCAACAGTGTTAAATCGTGCAATGTTGAACAATGGTCCAGGCCGTCACCTCTGCCAGTCGCACTACATACTGTTGAGGAAGGAATTCTTTGACGCGGTCAGGTTAAACCTTCTGACTAATCCTTGGGTTCTGATAATGCCAGTTGATTTGCCCATTGATTCTCTAGCATGCACCCCGCCCTTAGTTCTTGTGTCGTTTTAAATGACTTTGTTTTCCTTTTTTTTTCCCTGGGCATTTCGAGACTGGCATCCGTGGGTTCTTTTCTAATCTCAGCACCAAATCTTGGGTCAGTGCTAGTAACCACTTGCGTTTACTTGGGATGCGTTTCCACTCCGTTGTCAGAACCCTTTAAAGCCACCGTGTTGCTGGTTAACAACACCCTTCTTGGGCACTGCATTTTCGTTTGCCTTTCCTGTTAGAGTAGCTCTGTTCTCGTGTGCTTGATAGATTTTCCATCCGAGTTTCTAACACCTTGATGAATTTTTACCGGCCATTGTTGGGCGTTATCTGGTCAGGATAGCATATTATATCCAGCGCTAATGTCTGAATATTGTCCCAACCTTAGTTAATTCAATTTGGAATCTGCGGAAGGCATTGAGCCTCGTCACATAAATGTTGATCTGAATTAAGGCTCGTGATAATTACAATGAATCCCGGACATTGGACGTGCGCAGAGTTCAGTGATTAGTGTGATTTTCTCATGCACACAGTATTGGAGGGTCGTGTGCACCTGTATGATCAGAGGGCACTAACAGACCTGCCAAATTGAAATCCTTAGATATCGTTGGGTTATGAGCCTTACCCGTCAGCTCTGTCGCAGATTTAGGACATCGTGTTAGTCATTATTACCCCTTCTCCCATGGCAATGTAATTCAATGTCTTACGACCTACACCCTGGTAGCATTGATTACCAAGAGGTATCCGACAGAATGGCAGCAACTGAAAGGCATTGCGCCATACCACATGCTAGGAACTGACTCAGTTTTAGTTTTTATTCTCAGTGTTTTACTTGATCTTGTTTAGTGTCGACAGATAGGGTTGGATGATAAAGCTTAGGGATGTATTTATCGATCATTTTAGACTAGTTAGATCATATAGGAATTGATGTAAGGTTAAATGGTTCATTTGGTTTGTAATATATCTCTATTGTAATAGGTAGAGGTAATGTCATTGCAAGGTTACAATCGTGAGACAAATTGTAAAAGTAATGTTTTTATAATATAAAAGAAGTTGCAAATGTTATTGTTGACCACATGTCATAGGTAAGGTGATGGTTTTTATTTTCAAGTTTTTGTAATATAAATTATAATGTTGCTATCATGAGTGGTTATGTCATTGCAGTCTTATTATTAATGATAACATGTAGAATGTAAGGTGATTGTGATTTATTTGCAAGGTTTTTGAGATATAAAATATAATGTGGTTATCATGTATGGAATGATAATGTAGTTTTGATCACATATAAGGGGTAACATTATTGTAATTTATTGCAAGGTTAGTGTGATATAAAACATAAGGTTTTTATTAATTTATGGTTATGTTCTTGTAAATGTATATTGTTACCTATAACATATGAAATGTGAGGCCCTTGAATTTAGTGCAATAGATATTACGAGTTAGTAAATGGGGATTGCAATTGATTTAAGTTATATTATTTTTAAGGTTGGATTGGGTAATTCGTCAACTAGTGGAATTTAAATGGAGTAAAGGATCTGTAATTATCGCCAAATGAGTCGTAGATATTGCCTTGTCTTAATAATGGTTTGTCGTTGTTAGAGTCCTCTCTGACTGGCGTCTTCCGTAAAGGATGAGGTTGTTCATTTAATTATTGTTGTACTTAGTTGTATTCATTTAATTGCTTAGTCTGGTGGTGTCGGGCGGGATGTAGACACCTCCATGTTCATCAGAACAGTCGCCAGCCATGAGACCTTAAATGGTTAAAATCAATGAGAACCTAGGCTTGAGCGTTGCTTATGTGTCTTGGAGGTCCTAACCATTGCAGGGTAGGACGGACGGGTAGTCAATCTTTTATTTTGTCGGTTGATTGTTGTTCTTTATTGGTAGATGTTAATGTGTGTCTTAGATCTTTATGTTGATATCGCAGTTGCATGCGTCATGATTTGTCGTCATGTGGCGATGCATAGTATAATGTCTTGTTACCCTTGTATACACACACACACAAAAAAAAAAAATGTGCACTTGTTATAAGAGGTTCATCGGCGTAACGAGGAGGTTCCTTACAGAAACCCTTAACAGGGAAAACCAACATTCCTTTGAGCGTTTGGTCTCTTGTTGTCTTATTCATTCAGAATAAAAGGTTACATGTCTAACCTTGGTGCACACCTAAGACACAATCAACATCATACCCTCTTACACAGGAAAGAACAACCCTGTAGCCAAATCGACTTACATATGAATGACCAACAACCTACAGTTACACATGCATTAACCTGCAAAAGTGTATTCTATGATAACCTAACAACAACATCCTTGACGACCTTACAACACGCCTCATTATAGGCTTTACAACAGGGAAAACCCTCAATATCGGCACAAAAAAAATGGTTACATATCCATGCATATCATTGGCTACAAATACTGCAAATCCCGGGATTATGTTACAGTCGACTCCAAGTCGGGTTTACCAGTCGACTACCATTCGACCTTCATTCGGTCTTTAGTCGATCGTCTCACGCCCACACTTCGACTTTTTGTTGGTTGACTTGCTGTCAATATCTTCGACTTTGACTTTACCGATGAACTTCCTCGACCTTCGAATTGTTGTCGATCTACCTCAACTTCTCAGTTAATTCACCTCGAATAAACTTTCATTACAAAGAACATAATAACCCAACCAGAAAAGCCATTATAATGGATTGTAAAACATTTAATAAAATCCTACACCCGTATTAATTGGTAGGGCAGAAAAATATGACACGGACAACTATGTTTCTCATAAATGGACAAAATTATTTGTCCGTCATAAATGCCCAATTTTTTTTATTGACTCGGTTGACACTAGGAAAGGTTCTAACGAAAAAATCGTGTCAAGACATTTACCTGCGGCTTCCTGATTCTCCGTCGTAAATGCCCAAAAATTCGGCTTGTTGACTCTCCTGAATAAATGCCTATAAATTCGAACTGACTGGTTGGAAAGCTTATAACGAAAAAATCGCGCGAAGATATTGCCAAGCGGACTGCTGATTCACAGATGATTAGATTTAGTTCTCAGTAATTTGGTAATTAAATAGAATAAAAAAAATTAAAAACAAAGTTCAAACTTCAAATTTACAAGTTACAACTTCAGCGGTTTACAAATTCCAAAACCGGGTTCAACGTTATGGTACAAATCAGTGGGACCAGAAAAAATTAATGGACTTCGATTTAAAAAAAAATCTGTTCACGTTTTTTTCACGACTTTTTCGTTGTATAATTGTACCTCAACGATGCTTTCCATTTGCCTATAACTGCGATGTTCCTCCTACTTTATAGCGTAAAATATTTCTATTCCATCCTATTTTACAAGGCTGCAGACTCTGCAACTGAGAGGTAAGCAATTGGTAAATAATGAATTCTAAGGATAAACAATACTAAGAAGCCCTCTCCCAAACATATTTCACGTGGAATTGTTTTGCAGATGAACAGCACTACTGCTGGGAAGCCAGAGACGCCGTCCGGATTTCCGTGCGCTGCTTGCAAGATCAACAGAAAGAAATGTTCAGATAAATGCGTACTCGCTCCATATTTTCCGGCGGATGATCCCGAGAAGTTTCTTTTGGTACACAGAGTGTTCGGAAATGGTCATATCATCAAATTACTACGGGTATGTTCCATTGCTTGAAGTATACAATAAAGTCAGGGATAGTTGAAATGCGAAATTATTGATCGTTGTAGAGTAATAAATGTTTATAGATTGAGATGTATACATCTCAATATGAAAGCATTTATTACTGTGTTGCTAAGATGCATAATATTTATCTAAAACATTGTTGGGAGAAACTTTCAGGTAACCATTTAATTAAGCTACAGGATTTATTTACGTCTATAAAATTACTCTTGCTAACGAGGGACTGATGGTGCAGAAGAGGAGAAAGCTTGGTCGGCCTTCCCTTATCCTGCAGGACATTTTTTTTACATGTGTAAAACAATAATCTGATAAACTTATTTTAATAGCTATTTAGAATATCTTATACTAGCACAGCAGCTAAATCTCTGTTGATGATGAATCCTTAAGGTTTATGGTTGGTAAGATGAAACGAAGAATATGAAATTACTGAAGAATTGTTGATTTCATTAATTTGGAAGGATTACTAAGAATATGTTAACATCTTCAATTAATAATCATACTATTGAAATTTATGATTAAAAGATCATTAAATGTGTCCATTATCAACAAGTGTACCTCTAAAATCTCCACTTCTCTTATAAATATAGATAGAAGCATTTTTAACCCTGATTTAAAGTTTTTAAAATCAGGTTTTCTGTCCATACAACCGCAATCCCCTAACTGCTTGTAACTCTCTACCAGTTTTTCTAATTGATGATCTTTTACGACGTTATAGGAACTTCCCACCGAGCAACGAGGCGAGGCAGTAAGCAGCATGGTGTATGAAGCAAGAGAAAGATTTCGAGATCCTGTACATGGCTGTGTAGGAGTAATCAATGATCTTCATAAAAAAATAGCAGAGCTACAATCGCTGTTAGATTCTACAAAGACAGACCTGCAACGGCAATTGGCTTCCACAAAAGCAGAGCTCTCTGACATTAGTCAGAAACATGCTAATCTCTTAACGGTCATTACAAGATATCATGAAGGTTCGGGTTGCTAGTCCGGCAAGTATGTAAAATTACTATGTCTTCTATTGAATGCAAAAATATGATCAGTGCTCGGAGATGACCTTTTTACTGGTCTACTGTTGAATGCAAAAATAAAATATTAATGTTTGGATAGTTTTTTTTTTTTAGCAAGGAGAGGTATAAATGAAGTTTGGGAAATTAACTTTCTACTAAAATCTTATGCTAATTTTATTATTCAGTGAATTAGTTTAACTAGTTGCAAAATGAGAGGATAAACACCTTAATAACTTCAACTCCTTTACAGATATTATACTGATGGGACAGGCTCTGTAACAATTGTTATCTATCTTTAAAGAGAATATAAATATTGTACTGACAGTCTCTGTAACTATGGTTATCTATCTTATATTTTGTGATAAGATAACATAAAATAATATGTATAATAGATAAATGAAAATATTAGTATTGTACCGATCGTCTCTCTGTAATAATCAATCTATGTAACAATGGTTAATAATATATATAATAGATAAATGAAGAGAGTTCAGAAATGTTTACAGTCATTTATTGTTCAGACAAAGCTATTGAAACCTATTATGTGAATATAAATCGAAGATAAAATTATTGTATAATGCATTGGTAATGAAAGAGCTGTCCATCGAAACCTATTATGTGAATATAAATTGAAGATAAAATCAACCTATTATGTGGATATAAATTGAAGATAAAATCATTGTATGATGTATTGGTGATGAAAGAGATGCTTACAAGGTTATTGTTTTATTGGAAATTTAATTGGAATCACATCTATCAAAAATCCATCACTATCACATGTGTCCATTAGTCCTTTAAAACAATAATACTTGGTGAAGAATAAACCAATGATAAAGAAATACTTTTCCATTAGTCCTTCTAAAACAATAATACTTGGTGAAGAATAAACCAATGATAAAGAAATACTTGTTGGATGAGTTTGATGATGAGAAATAAACCACTCTTTTAATCAAAGATGAAGATCCAATATTCCAATGTTAAATTGTATAAAACAAGAATACTTGGTGAAGAATAAACCAATGATAAAGAAATACTTGTCCATTAGTCCTTCTAAAACAATAATACTTGGTGAAGAATAAACCAATGATAAAGAAATACTTACAATAATACTTGGTGAAGAATAAACCAATGATAAAGAAATACTTGTTGGATGAGTTTGATGATGAGAAATAAACCACTCTTTTAATCAAAGATGAAGATCCAATTTTCTAATGTTAAATTGTATATAAGGAAGAAAATGGAATTACTGTCATCTGATCACATTTTCATCCTCATCAGCTCAAATATTATCAAACTCAATTTTAATATTGCACAGCATTGTAATCAGCCTGGATCCATCTTAATTTGCATAGTGAGAACAAATTCTTAGAAGTACAAATCTTTTCTAAGATTTTGCATCTTAAAAAAGGTTTATTTTTTGAGGAATTTGATATATTCAAAGTTAAAATGGATTTATACTGGGTTTTCCACTACTACCTCTCCAATTCAAGATTATAACATTGATTTGATTTGAATTTCTATCAGAAAAATTTAGAGAATTTATTTTTTTAAATTTATCCTTCATTCCACAAACAATCCACAAACAAAGAAGTCTCATACATTAATTTAGTGTGTAACTTAACTATAATTTTAAAATTAAATTATTATTATAAAAATATTTATCACTTAAATTAGATATCATATATTTTTAACAATATATATTATATTAGAAATTAGATACTCTGGATGACCATCTTTGACGATGACTCAATATAGCCTGTAAATTATGGTGGTCGATTTGCTACAGTTCAACGATGACTCAATATAGCCTGTAAATTATGGTGGTCGATTTGCTACAGTTCAACAACTTAATTGCTTTATGCAACATGTACAGAGGAAGAAACAATTGTTCCCTTGCCCAAATATGAAGTAGCTAACGTTAATATGGACATATGAGCAAGATAGTGGCATTTCCCAAAAAAATGGGCTAAATGAGAGTATAAACACCTTAATAACTTCAAGTCATTTACAGAGAGTATAATATAAATATTATACTGACGGGACAGGCTCTGTAACAATTGTTATCTATCTTTAAAGAGAATATAAATATTGTACTGACAGTCTCTGTAACAATGGTTATCTATTTTATATTTTGTGATAAGATCAAATAAAATAACATGCATAATAGATAAATGAAAATATAAATATTGTACTGACCGTTTCTCTGTAACAATCAATCTCTGTAATAATGGTTAATAATATATATAATAGATAAACGAAGAAAGAGTTCAGAAATGTCTACACAGGCATTTATAGCTCAGACAAAGCTACTGAAACCTATTATGGGAATATAAATTGAAAATAAACCTATTATGGGAATATAAATTGAAGATAAAATCATTGTATGATGTGAATATAAATTAAAGATAAAATCATTGTATATGCATTGGTGATGAAAGAGCTACTGAAACCTATTATGTGAATATAAATTGAAGATAAAATCATTGTATGATGCATTGGTGATGAAAGAGATGCTTACAAGGTTATTGTTTTGTTGGAAATTCAATTGGAATCTCATCTATCAAAAATCCATCATTATCATATGTGTCATTATCATATGTGTCTAGTAGTCCTTCTAAAACAATAATACTTGGTGAAAAATAAACCAATGATAAAGAAACACTTGTTGGATGAGTTTGATGATGAGAAATAAACCACTTTTTTAATCAAGGATGAAGATCCAATTTTCCAATATTAAATTGTATACAAGGAAGAAAATCGAATTACTGTCAGTTGATCACATTTTCATCTTCATCATCTCAAATATTATCAAACTCAATTTTAATATTGCAAGGCATTGTAATCAGCCTAGATCCATTTTAATTTGGATAGTAAGAACAAATTTTTAGTAGTACAAATCTTTTTCAAGATTTTGCACCTTAAAAAAGGTTTATTTCTTGAGGAATTTGATATATTCAAAATTAAAATGGATTTGCACTAGGTTTTCCACTACTACTTCTTCAATTAAGAATTATAACATTGATTTAATCTGAATTTCTATCAGAAAAATTTAAAGGAAAATTTATTTTTTGTTTCACAAGCAAAGAAATCTCATACACCAATTTAGTGTATAACTTAGCTATGATTTTAAAATTAAATTATTATTATAAAAATATTTATCACTTAAATTATATATCATACATTTTTAACAATATATTATATTATATTAAAAATTAGATATTCTGGATGACCATCTATAAGAGTTGACGATGACTCAATATAGCCTGTAGATTATGGTGTTCGATTTGCTACAGTTCAGCAACTTAATTGCTTTATGCAACATGTACAGAGGAAGAAACAAGTGTTCCCTTGCCCAGATATGAAGTAGCTAACGTTAATATAATATAGACATATGAGCAAGATAGTGGCATTTCCCAAAAACTAATAGGGGAGGCAAAGAAACAATTGTTCTTTTGCCCAAATATGAAGTAGCTAACTTTAATATAGACATAGGAGCAAGATAGTGGCATTTCCCAAAAACTAATAGTGGAGGCGAAGAAACAATTGTTCTCTTGACCAAATATGAAGTGGCTAACTTTAATATAGACATATGAGCAAGATAGTGGCATTTCCCAAAAACTAACAGTTGAAAGTATGACATAAGGTTGTTTATATGGTCGAAGAAGTATTTTTTAGATTTTATTTATTCTATTTTATTTAAGAAATTACATTGAAGTATATGAGAAATGCATATGAGAAATGAAGATTTTGTTTATACTAGTGGAATTTAATATTAATGTTTTTACTTAGTGAATTAATATAAAAAACTAAAAAATATAATAATTTAAAGGTTTTATGAATTTGTTTTTAGTGGATAATTTTTTTTTGAAATTTGAGCATCTCATTTATATTGGGATGTATAAAGCATCTTATTTATAATTTTATATTCATTCAAAAAAATGTTGAGTTGAGATTGTTACGAGGGAAAAACTCTCTATGGCTAAGGGTAAACCATAACAAATAAGTATGACTGCAGAAATCAACTCAATTCCATTGTATGATATATAAACTAATGTGCAAGATAAGAAAGAGGCCTATCTCGAACCAACGTTCGATAATGTTCCATCGTTGAGCACTTCGACCCATAGCTTTATACTTGCAACAAGTTCTCAACAAACAGGTAGAGCAAGTACATAGTGATAATACAAAGGGGTTAGCACATTAGATAACATAATCCATTAATAAACATTACAAACATGACCATGGATAATAATCATATATTTGCACGATACCAATAGGACAGGAAATGAGTATTTCTATTAATAATTGATCAACAGAAGTGACAACATTACAGACTTTTGTGTCGGCACGATTCGAAACCAAGAAACCAAGTTCCTTCCAACTGGGCCTCCACCACTTCAATCTCCACTAAAGGAAAGCTCATAGGAGAGAGACGATGAGGTTCTCTCAACAATAGGGAAAGAGCTTGGGGGTTGAACACTATGTTCAGACTTGAGGGAAAAAGGGATGCAGACTCAATATGAAGTAATTTCTCCAGAGTAACTTTGCTCTCAAAGTTGAATGATTTCTCCTCTTTTCCATAGCTCATAATTGTGCTCTTATAGCCTTCAAAATGCAATTGAAGGGTCAAGTTAAAACATTTTCAATATATGGAAGGCCAAGGATCAGAGATCTCCTGTCGTGACATGGAAACCCGACTCCATTTTTGTATTTTCTGGCACAAATATCGATGTATGCAGGTTGTAGTGGAGCATCTTGTGTATACGCATGTTGTATAGAAGATAGGGCATGTATATATGGAAAATTGTGTATTTTTTGCTCTGGATTCATCAAAAAGGGATGACAAGTCCACATAGGGAAATGGAAAAAGGTCGACTATGCAAGATAGTAATGGTGAGACAAATGTTTCTATAACAGATACCCCCTAATGTGTGAGATCAAAGGAGTATCTGTGATGGTCGTGTAAGGTAGCTAGAGAGGTAGTGGGGGGTGGGCAGAGGGCCCATAATGATAATAGTGGAGGCCATTCAATGTAAGGAGGACTAGGTCCACTATATTATTAAATAATGCCCACTATGGTAGTTAGATATAATAAATGTAAAAGAACTTCTTAGAAGGTTCTACTTCTAGAAGATTCCTCCTATAGAATGTTCTTAGGTGATGGTAGCACTATATAAAGGGGTTCAATCAATGTAATGGGACATGAAGAGAAATATTGTATTGTGATTTGTAGCTCAATAGGAGGATTTCCCCTCAAAGAGGCAAGTGAACAGGAGAGAATCCCTTCCATAATAGAATCCATTGTATGGTGTTGCCATACCCCAAGGGTTTGATAGTAATAAAAGAGATTTTGCATATTGTTCTTGTATATATGTTGTGGTGTTTTTGTATTCAGTATTTGGTTCTTAACAATTGGTATCAAAACACTTTCCTTGGCAGACATTGTGGGAAAATATATTTTTTTTTTGCAGATTTTTTTTTTGGAGAAGAAAAAAGAGGGTCGCAACATTCCATAATATTTCAGTATATTTTTGTGCAAAATTTGTAGCAATAGGTTGTATATCAAAGTTCCTCTTAGAAAAATACCCAATTTGAAAAAACAAATCATCCGAAACGGAGTCCGGGAAGTCAAGATATAAAAGTTTTAAAATCTGCAAATTTTCAGGGTTTTTCCCGCGGATGACAATGCGATTTTTTATTTATTTTTGTAGCATTTGGAGGCCAAATTTTCCCAAACAAATTACATATTTGAGTTCCTCTCACAATTTCACCCAATTTAAAAAAAAAAATCAGTCGAAACAGAGTTCGGAAAGTGAATTTATGAGCATTTTAAATTCAACAGTTTTTCAGGGTTTTTCCAGAAAACGTTGTGATTTTCTGCAATAATTTATTGTTCTATTTTTTAGGTTTTTTTCATGATGGCGGCAGGAATGTAGAGTTCATAAAGTTTCATAGGGTGCTGAGATGGATATTTCTTCTCAAACCCTCAAATAAATTCTACAGATTATTGAAACGTTCAAAGCCCAATTGTTGGACACATTGAATGACAGATTGGATGCCTTTTTAGATGGTCTCAATGATAGTTTTCATAGTATTCAATATTTATTGTATAACATGAAGAAGATTTTTCTTATGGCAGACCTCAGGGATGAATATAATCAAGAAATATATGCTTAGTATGATTTTGAGGCCGATTGCGATGATTAGTATATGGATAGTTGTCATTTTTGGGATGACAACCACTTCCATATTTTATTTGATGGCTCTACTCCACCTTTTGTAGAGAACATCAATGTCCCACATCAGGAGCTAGTTACCAGCATCCAACTTGCATATTCCACAATGGTATTGTTCCTTCCATATTCATCTTTGATCATCTCCCACTATGTGGATGGATATTTTTATTTGGATCCACATGATAGGTGTGAGTATTGAGAGCATCATTTTCAGTTGGTTATTGGGTGATGATATCTTCCATGTGGGGTTCACATGATAAATTGGACATGGGACCCTAGTTTACAATGGCAGTTGGACTACTTCAACATGGTGGCTTCCATTTCTCAATGGGACCCAAGTTCTCTAGTCTACTTTAGCACTATGGTCCACACTTATCCATGGGACCCTAGTATATGGTTGTACATCAAGCATTGAGGACAACGTTTTCATAAGGGGGATGGAATGTAAGGTAGCTAGAGAGGTAGTTGGGGGAGGAGGGGGGGAGAAGAGGGTCCATAATGATAATAGTGAAGGCCATTCAATGTAAGGTGGAATAGGTCCATTATATTATTAAATAAGGCCCACTATGGTAGTTAGATATAATAAATGGGTAGTTAGATATAAGAAATGTAAGAGGACTTATTAGAAGGTTCTACTTCTAGAATATTCCTCCTCTATAATGTTCTTAGGTGACA
>ML781981.1:389004-413441 GCA_009831015.1 Picea engelmannii | reverse complement strand
AGAATAAATGAGATGAAGTCGATGGAAAGAGACCTGCTGAAAGGAGAGAATTAAGGAATCTATCATCAGTCAACATGAGGAACAAAGCAGGAGCTTCATGATTTGTTGGAGATCGGACAAAGAACATGTTCACGAACCAACGACCATGTGCATCTTTCACGTGTACCAAATGAAAGCGGTGTATGAAAAAGACCCTCTGAATAGTAGCCAATGATGAAAACTGTTGGTAAAGGCGAGGAAACCACCAATAAGGCTAATGGCATCCAAGACAGTGAACGAATCCCAAAGTGTGAATAGATGTCTTGTCATCGAACACAAGTAAAACCACCCAATCAATGACCAATGATGAAATGTCGATTGTTGGGTTCAAGGTGACCTACCAATGATGAAAGTAGGGTCAGGGTGTATGATAAGACCATAGAATCATGTGATTCTAAGACAAATTGAGGGTATGGTCGACATGCGAAGTCAATATTTCTGAGGAGTGGCCAACACAGGTTGATAGACTTCCTTTGAACAAGAGCATGAGACTTATGGTGGACTCTGGAAGCATAGACTCAATGATGTGACTATTAGATGCAGGAGGCATAAATAACATTCTTTATAGGGACTGGAAGAGTAACCAGTCGGTAGAGTAAAATCTGTAACGATATCAACTTCCTAAGGCCATGCTAAACCCCAAAATTATGATGACAGAAGAACTCAATATTTCTTTTTCTCTATTCAAAGGTCACATGACTGCTGCCAATTATAATATACTACTCCCTTCCCGTCCATCTTTTTTTTTTTTCATAACAAATTAATGTTATGATATAGAGGAGGAAACGAGTGTCACAAGTAAGAAAAACTAGTTCCGGCAGTGGAACGTACCTATGCTCAATGCAAGGAAATGCATGCATGAGATGGACACTCGGGGTGATGTTCCCTCCAGGGTATAAGGTGTCAATTTGCAAAGGATATAAACAAGGCTGTACTTGGTTGAGGATGAAAAAACTGCTTAGGAAATGATTTATAATGTAAAGTGAGAACCGGATAAAGGCTCAATACTGCAAGTGAGGGCATGAGATGAAATCACAAATTAATGCCAAAAAATATCATTTTTTTATGTCTTTTAGTCTACTTGGTGTGAAAAAGGGGTAAACTTGTGCCAAATAGACGTCTTTTCAAATTGAATTTACGACTGTGAAAAAAACAAGTTCACTTGCCAATCTTTTCTATTTTTGATAACGAGTTGGAAAAGATCTTAAAAAAGACTCACGACCTTTCAAATCCAATTTAATGAGTGTGAAAGAGACAAATCACTCAACAATATTTTTAGTTTTTTAGACGAGTCAGAAAAGAGTTTAGCTAAGACTCATTTTTGGGAGTCCATGGGGAATAAGTCTACATGTGCATGAGTGAAAAATGAGGCTCATCATAAAGTCATGTATCAAATTATAATGGACTCTCGGTCCTAAGGAAAAACTTGACATGGGCACCAAATGACAAAGAGGATCTAACTAAGGTTCCCGTGTTTGGTAATTCTCTACCATTTATTAGCAACACTATTTATAGCAAACGAAAGGTTCTGTGTCGCAACAAATGGGTTCGTACCTAAGACATAAAAAGTGGTAGTCGAAGGATAATGAAAAAATGCAGGATGGAGTGAATACCTATCCTATATGCTAGGTTATGAAAATACCTCCCTGAGGTGATGAATGACCAATCATGACATTGAAATCCCCAAGAAAACGGAGTCAAAACTACAAAAGAAACAACTCAAAACCACTCTTGAATTAGTCCATTAGGTGAAAAAATAGCATGAAACTATATAAAGTGAATAAAAATAGCATGAAACTATATAAAGTGAATAAAAATAGCTTATAAATAGTAATAAAATAAAAAATTACCGTATCATTTTGATTTTTACCCAAAATCGTGCAATTTGGACCAAAATATCTTCAAGATTCAAACGACGATTGTGGGATCATCAAGCAACGAAATCATGAACCGTCTGGATCAGGTAACTCTTCATCTCATCTTCTTCAAATTCAGTGGATTACATTTTTGAATTAGGTTCCAATGTTTTAGTTTTTGAGGGCGTAAATTAGGATTTTCGGTATACACGGGTTGCCTTTGTTTAGGTCGTGTGTATGATGAGGTATACGCTCCTGTGTGAACCACAAGGAGTGTGTATTAATCCCTACATGTGAATTTGTGTAAATAAATCCATGTACAGGTACGCAAATGGCCAAAAAGAGGGGTTCTAACTCAATTTTTTTTTTTTTTTTTTACAGGATGGTCCTGGAATGGAGAGAACAATAACAAGAGGAGGTAGATTCAGTTATGGATCAAGATCCAGTGGCTCAAGTGGCTCTAAAAATATTTGGTTTGTAAAAATTTTGGGCTCTCAAAGGAATGAGGGCTCAAGTGAGGTTGTTGGAGATGTTGGTGAGCTATTAGGATCTTGATAGCGAAAGATTTATCCTCAATGGAAAACCATTGAGGATTGAAGTAGAGGAAATCTACTTCTTGACTAGTATATCATGCCGAGGATAGGTTGTAAACCTCAAGTCACATGGAGAAGGGAGTGGGATGAAGATCGAAGAGTATATAGATTCCCACTATGTAGCGAGGACTCCCAAGGTAGGAAATCAAGTCCCTATCCGGGTAATAAATAACCTCAACCTAAATATCATCGTGCTTGTATTGACCAGGATTATTGGTTCAGCTTCGTTGCATCAGGCATTGAGGCTGCTCATGTTTTACGCAATAGAGTGTGTGAGGCCCACTGTCTATGACTGGTGTACCTCACTGCTGACCAATATGAAAGGTTAGTTGATAGAGTGAAAATATGGGAGTAAGAAAAACTTTGGGTTTTCCTCTATCCTTCACAGCTTCTTTATCAAGCGGGTTCTAGGTCTAGGACCTAGAGTGGAGATCCTTCCTAGAGGACCATGCGATCTAGCTATGATGCGATGGATCAAGGTCATGAGACGACAGGGGGCAGGCAGGGTGTCAACACCCTACAACGATGTTTTTTTCTTCTTGTGGCGACAAAAATTCACTGCTCTAGACTGTTGTCCCTATGCGGGGATCGATTTCAGAGAATATCTAGATATGCCACTTCCACCGGGGGCCACCTACGGTGACATAAGTAATTTTTTTTTTTTTTAAATATTTTTTTTTGTATTTTTGTATTTAAGGAACAAAAATATTTTTTGGATGGTGTTTAAATATTACCTAGATACTTGTGTAATCGTAGACGTGGGTCCGTGACGACTAGAGGAATTTCTTCGACATAGACGGAGGAACTGGGGAGATAAGGCAGTGGGAGGAGAAGCAGAGAGAGTCCTACAAAATGTGCAGGGCAACCTGTCTTGTTTGACACAGAGGATTCATATGGTTCAGGTAGAGGATCTACCTGAAGCCATGCAGAGACAGGTGGTTTGTGTACCTAGAGCATGGGTATGACTCTTTCGGCATCTCGAAAATGCCGTGGTTTTCTGCCATGACACACATTCGGCGCCACATGCATAGATGTCGTGGGATATGTATATTGGTTGTATATGTGTATTGAGGGTTTTAGCCCCAATTTTGTAATATAAACACCATATTTTGAAATATATAAAAATAGATCTTCGTCTTTACTTATATCTTACAATGTGTACATTGATTTAATTGTTTTCTTTGCTTTATTAATGTGATAAATGCCAATCTAAAACGTAATTAGCATAGGCATTGGATACATGATTAGAACTCCTAGGAATGTGATAATATGTAATAAAATAAAAATGTCATTCTAAAAGACATACTCGTAGGAATCAATAGAGTAACATAGGATCCTGCATGCGGTAACGGTCGTTCAACTGACATACTACTAACTGGGAATCTAGGTGAACTTCTAAAGAGAAAATACCATGTGAGATAGCATCGCGCAAAATTTCTATGACGACGCTATATTCGGACGCATTATTCGTGGATGTCCCTAGGCATACGCCACCTGAAGACACCAACAAACCCTCGGGTGAGTAAACCACCCAAGCGGTGGAACCCAAGTTCTGTGTTTGACGACTGGCTCCATGTGTGAATCCTAGGTAGACCGAAGACTATGTTGACATCTTCCAACAAAGGGAAAACTCGATACGCAAGCCAAAGACAAAAGAAAAGGGGAAAAGAGATGTATATACACTAAATTTACATTAGTATACAAATATTTCCACCTAAGCCTAGGGCTCAAGCATAGTACCTTTTCAGGTAGATCCCATTTATGGGATCGACCAACTTATTCCCTTCATAATCTTCCAATTCGTAGGCTCCTTTTCCTAGAACATGTCGCACAATGTAAGGACCATGCCACATGGGTTTAAACTTGCCTACCCCTAGAGGTTCTTTGGCTTGGTCATACAAGAGGACCAAGTCACCCTCAACATACAACTGGGCACAAACAAACTTGTTGTACTGAACCTTGACACGTTTCTTGTTTGCCTCAATAGTTGTAAAGGCATCGCGACGCTGCTCATCAAGACTCTCTAGGTGCACAAGGCATCACTCTAAATCTAAAGTGTCAAGTAGGAGCTTGAATGCCAACTTGAGAGAAGGGATTTTGCATTCAATAGGAAGGATCGACTCCACACCGTGCACTAACTGAAAAGGGATAAACCGGTGGCAATCTTAACCGAGATTCGATATGCCCAAAGCACGAGATATAGCATGATGTGCCAATGGGAATTACTTCGACTGACAGTTTTTTGCATAATGGTATTGAGAGACTTGATGACAACCTCTACTTACCCATTTTCTTGGGGGTAATAAGGAGATGATTGACCATGTCTAAACCCTAGCTTAGATGCTAGTTCTACCATCATTTCATTCTAAAAGTGACTGCCATTATTAGTGGCAATCCCACTCAAGATACTGAACCGGGCGATAATTTGGTTTAACATGAAGAAGGTTGCAGTCTTCTTATCATATTTTATGGTAGGCATGGCCTCGAGCTACTTAGTAAAGTAGTTGATGACCACGATAATGTGTTGATGCCCCCCAACTGAAGTTGGGTTGAAATCAATGAAATCTACCCCCCACTTGGTGAAGGGATTGACGGTAATCAATGGGTGAAGAGGGAATGGGTGAAAGAACATTTTACGAGTGAACACTTGGTAGGGGTGACACTTCTCAACCGATTCGATACAATCTTTAAATATAGTAGGCCAGAAATAATTGGCTCGCAGGATTTTTTGGGCTGTTGCAAGCCCAAATAGGTAACCACCACAAGCCCTTTGAAGCAATCGTTTAGGACTGACTTGGATTCCTCGTGAGTTAAGAAACAACTCAAGATATTATCTATTGCTCAGCGATACAAAGTGTCATCGATGATGGTATGCTTTTTGTCTTGGTATGTAACACGCCATCGATCATCTCGCAAGAGATGCTGAGTGAACTTCAAGGTTTAAAGATATAAAACAATGTCTCCATACCAGGGGTTGGACGACGAGACAAGGAAAATGTGTTCATCCGCAAATGAATCAACATGAATAATATCCTCATCTAATCATGGAAAATTGGATATTAACTCTACAAAAACTAGCGATCTCTTGGACTTGGCCGAAGCAAATTCAAGATCGAACTCTTGTAATATGACAATCCATTTATAATATTTCCCCCCTATGATATGCTTGGTAAGGTCGTATTGAAATGGATTGACATCAACAATCACAGTAGTCTTGCAAAGCAATATATAGTGACGTAAATGCTGTACTGCATGAACGACAACCAAATCTAGATTTTCAACATGAGAGTAATTAAGCTCAAGATCGACTAAATTTAGACTAAGATAGTAGATGACGTGCTCATGGAGCTCATCATCCTCCTGAACTAGAACCATATGAATCGTCTCTTCAGAAACGACAATCAGGGATGATTTTAAGGATGGAAATTTATTTTAAAATATAGAAACCTTGGCGAATAGTACTAATCCTTCATATGTCAACTATAAATGCTTGGCGATATTTTTTTAAAAATATTCAAATTTCTAAGTATTTTATATATTTTTTATAAAGTTTTGGCGATTTTTAAGGTAAAACAATTTTATTCTATATAATTTGGGTGAATCATTTTTAAAATAATGAATCTCGTTTTGGGAAAAAACATGGAAAATTAGCCCATGAGCGAAATTTAGCCCCTAAAATCATGTATATGCAACATGTCAATATACAACATGTAATCTCTACTGTAATCAAGGGATTTCAGCAGAGGGTTCGATACCAAGTCTTTCTTCAAAGCGTCGAAAGACTCCTAGACTCCCTCATCCCAGATAAAAGGGGTGTACTTCTTCAAAAGGCACATGGAACCCTTAGTGATATTGGCATAATTCAATATAAACTGACGTAGAAAGTTAGCTTTCCCCTGTAAACCTTGAAGTTGTCTAATCGTGTGCGGGGGAGGCAATTGAAGTATTTCCTCAACCTTAAGAGGATCTACCATGATCTCAGTATTGGAAACTAAAAACCCTAAAGGACGACCAGACTTAACGCAAAAGATTCATTTGTGAGGGTTTAATCGGATTCTATAGTAATGACATCTTTCAAAAACAAGACGAATGTGTGTAACATGATCCACTCTTTTGCGAGAGTGAGCAACGAGATCATCAAGGTAGGCTTCAACTATGTGCTTTAGATCGTTAAAAGAAAAATTCATGGTGCGTTGGAAGGTTTCTCCAGTGTTTTTAAGGCCAAAAGACATTTTCCGGTATGCAAAATTACCCCAAGGACATATAAATTCCGTCTTGTGTTGGTCCTCAGGTTTGATCTGGATTTGGTTATATCTTGAAAATCCGTCCATAAAATATAATATCTTGCTTCATGTACACTCATCAAGAATCTGATCAATGAAAGGCATGGGGAAGTTATCTTTAGGACAAGCCTTGTTCAAGTCGCAAAATTCCATACACACACGGATGGTTCCTTTATTTTTATTCACAGGAACGGGGTTGGATACCCATTCAGTTAAGGGAATCGGGTAGATGAAGCCAACATTAAGTAGATTCTCCACCTTTGCTTTAATAATAGGGGCCTTCCTAGGATTTACAGCTCTAAGACATTGTCAAATAGGTTTAGCATCCAGATAATTCCTAATATCATGTTCGATAATACGAGGGTCGATCCCTGATATCTCTTCATATGACCAAGAAAATACATCTCTAAATTCTTTTAAGAGTTCGGTGTAAATCATAATTTCTTCTGGCGAACAATCCACACCTATATTTATGTTTTCAATTTTTCCAGGGGTATGAGAGATATCGATCTTGATGGTAGGAGAAATACTCTCCATGTTTCCTTCGGCATAAATGTCATGCGTATCAAGTGGAACTACGGCGTGACTGACTATGTCACTCAAGGTAGACCGAAAGTCATCTTGCTTGATTCTTTCAAGACTTGGAAGAAAATAAGATCGATGATGCATATCATCCCAAGGTATTTAGGAACCATTCATGGCTTCGAGGATGGATTCATCTGAAGGCAAAGTGTCATCTAAGAAATCATGTGAGAAATACAATGAGGTGGCCCATACAGGCCTAAGAATAGGATCCTCCTTGTCCATCTGCGAGGTAGCAATATCGGGATAGGTGGAAGAGTCAATAACAACTTGATAACCAATCTCCACTATCGATAGTGGCATAGCCATGCAATCATGCAAATGACCTTCACACGACAAAATCAGAGAATGTAGGGTCCATGGATCACTAAGATAGGAAGTGTGGAAAGGAATGGACCTCCATGGTGAAGCAGGCCTACTAGACATGGCGTAAACGTGGTGAATTGATGACGAGAAGTCGAAAGTACCCATGAGGGAAGAATACATTTCGACACTGTTGTGGGGTATTCTACCCTATGGACTAGCAAGCTAGGGCTTTAAACTTGCATGCAGATCATGACCCTTCTTAAGATTACTTTTAACCTTCTACCCCAATCTAAAACCCCTTTTCTCAGGCAAACATGGGAGGAATCAACTAACCTTTTTATTGACGGTTGAAGTAGATCCTCCGTTGAGCTTTTATCCCCTTTGCTGTTGCTGCTCCTTCCAAAAAGCTTTCCTGCAATCAAGAAAAAACTATGCATGCATGCTACTGATCTACTAGAGGGTTAGAGATTAAACACAAATCAAATAATGTAGATAAGACTCATGTATTTGGGACGGGAAAAGTATCTTTTTCATTAATCTCAATATGAATCAACTTACAATGATTTTAGAGACCGGCCACCATTCCTCGATCCTGATCTTGGGCTCCTCCTCTTCTTTTGTCCTCCAACTGCTTTGCTTGAATTCTCCTAAAGCTTGAGGAAAGGCTAAAGGGTTGGGACAAAACGGACTTGGAAATTTGGCAGAGTTTCTTTGCTATGATTTTTCCTCCTTGAATAGTACCCCTACCCCTCCTTTTATAGGCTATAAGGAGCTAGGGTTTTTGGCGAACTCTCGGCCATGCATGGCTGGGAGTTCCAGTTAACTGACAAAAAGCTTTTCGTCCCAGTGGAAAATTTCCTGATTTTTTGCTTTGTTAGGTAAATGCGGGCTGTAGTGGGCTAGCCCACGGTCACCCGTGTGCAGTAGAAGGATAGCAAGTGGTCCAATGCGCTCAGTGAGAGGTTAGGGCGCGGGTTGCTTGATTTAAGTGGTTTTTTGAGGTTTTATTCAGCATGGCTTTGGCTAGGAAGAGGCATGAGTTGGCCTGATGTCAGGTAAGCCTGTGTGGTGCATTTTAGGGTTATAACAGACACCGATATTCTCATTTTCCGACTGAGAATTGTTGATCACAGGGATCATCGGTCCAACAGATGTGTTAGGACTAGAGTACGGAAAGGATAACTGGTCGATGGTCACGATCTTCCCTTGATGAGGACAAAAAAGAGTACGGAAGATGGACGATACGAAGGCAACCATAACATAGGTCCAATTGCATCCTAGTAACAGGTTATAATCAAGAGGTGCATCAACTACCTCTACCTCTACTATCTTCCCACCTAACTGGACTGGAAAGGAAGGAAAAATACCATGAGGGAGGAAGGAATGACCGTCAAATGCAGTCAACATGTTCGATGACTTGGAAAGGGTCGGAGAACTGAGAGCTTTCCAACAGACTAGGGACATCACAAAGGTGGAAGCACCTTCATCAACAACCGCTCATTTGATAGTATACATGGAATACTCCACGTGGATTTGGAAAGCCACATGGTAGAGTAAGAAAGGCTTCACATCTGTGACATCAAACTTGATAAATTTCGAGCCACTAGGTTTTGTAGCTCCTAAGGAAGAGTAATGCATTCCTCTGTGATGGACACATCTGGAATACCTCTAAAGCCGATATTGCATAAGGGGTTTGACCCAGATCCTCAACGATAGAGTAATTATGGGAATCTCTAGCATTAGGGTTGTGGGTAGAGTGCTTAAGTACTCCTTTCGGAATACAAGGCGGTGGCTCTAGTTTCTCAATCTGTAAGTTCATCTATGGAGGAGGAGGGGGAGCTTCTAGACTAGAGTTAGCTTGTGAAGAGCTATAATCTCGAGAGCAGGTGGCTATATCAATTTTTTCATTGACCATGTTGATACATACATGATCGCCATCTTACGACGGTAGGTTTTAACTCCCATCAGCCACATTTTCGGTGTTTGTAGAGCTTGAGGATAAGTGTTGGTTATGTGGGAATGCATTCGTCGGCACAATGGGTGGTAGATTCAAAAGCCTCGCAACTTCCATGAGTTTGGGGCATAAATGTTTAAGGTGGTCATCTATACAAATTTTACAAGGAAACTTCACCTTACGTTTCTCTTTCTTGCCCTCTCCATCATTATCATTTTTATTCCCTTTATTATCTTTGTCCTTGGGTTTGTTACCATTTTTCCCACCCTTATGATTGTTTGGATCTTTGCTTTTATTCCCATCTATTTGTTGGTCACCATTTGGGTTTTTAGACGATTGCATAGAATGTACATCCACCAACTGGGTGGGTTTGGAGGATGCAGATGAAGTTGATCCTCCAGTAGACTTCGTCACCGAATTTGTGGACTTTACATTGGCGGACCCTACAATGACATCGGCATGAGGTCTGGGTTTTTGTCTAGGATCATAATTTGACTGCGGTGCTGCTGGAAGAAGGTGATATAACATCCTAGACTGAGCATATATTAAATCTAACTGCTGGGCTCTAAAGATAACTTCTTCCTCATTAGAGACCCCAGAAGTAGCAACGTACTTCGATATAGGAGGGTGCAAATACTTTAGGAACCATTCTAGGAGAAAGGCTGGGGTATAGGAGTCTTAATCAACTGCCTTAGTCTACGCCACTCTTGAATATGATCCGAAATGTGAGTGGAAGTGTCCTGGCGTAAAATCGACAAAATTTTGAGGCCAACATCATAACGAATGAGCAATTGAAAGTGGTTGAGAAAGACCATCACCAACTGATTAAATGACCCATATGTCCCCCTAGGTAGCTTGATGTACGATTTCGAATCAACTCCAATGAGAGTGCGTTGAAACAATCGTAATCTAATAGAATCATGGTTCAGGGAATTTGATGAGCACCAAAGGTGAAAGGTAGTGACGTGTTCACCAGAGTCCTCTCCATTCTTACCCTTAAACTTTGGAATGTCCGAAGGAAGTTTGGTGGGGACTGGGGGCCATGTGGGATCATGACTCACCAGGTCGTTCATTAACTTAGACAAGTCTGGCAGATTGAGCATGGACAAAAAAGGAAGACAGGGTTCCGACATCTGGTCCCATCCTCCCATAAAATATTGTGTGTTGGGAACTGCATTCCACCCAGGATTCTGGTAAGAACCAAAGCCTTGTCTGGAATTATAAGGCCCTCCTCTGGGATGATTCGTATAAGGTGGGTTGGGCATCATTCTAGTAGGAATGTTTTGATAAGGATTGTGAAAATTTCCCCCAGTCGGATTGGATCCAAGTTGGGGGTTTCTCAAAGTGTAAGACTGACCTCCTCTAGGTGGGAACCTGGAGGATTGAAGTGGATTCGTCATGCCAAAAGTATTGGTCGGAATCGACACTGAGGAGGTAGGGATATAGGACAAAACTTATCCGCCAGTTGGGTTGTTCCATCTAGCCATAGAAGGATTAGACCTAAGGTTAAGAACAAGGACACTTCCTACATTAGTATTTTCTTGGGGGATATGAGAAACACCAAACAGAAAATGAGTGTAAGGAGGTGTAGTTCCCCCAAGTCCAAGGCTAGTGTTAGGGCCAACAGTTGGGATGGCAGTCGAAAAATGCAAAGTGAAGTTAGGAATACCATAATAAAATGGACTAGAAGCCACAGGGATGGACTGAACATTGTAACCCGACAAATGACCAAGACCCCCAAAAGGGTTCGAGGCAAGAGAGGAAGCATTAACTACATGCCGAGCCATAGTACCAGTATAAGCCTCCCACACTGCAACTATAGTGGCTGCAGGAGTAGAAGGGGTGCCATTAACTATAGTGGGTATGGGAGTAGAAGAAATCCCAGTGTTCTAAAGACTAGACTCAGTACTCATCCTTGTGGAACTACAAGTCTGAAAAAAGGATGATGTGTGTACCACTTCTAAAAACTCTACACCTTTTAGAAGGAAAGAACCTGAAATCTGGTGGTAACTGTAACAATTGACGAGATCGGCGAGGATGTTGTTTTGACTCAATGATGACTTATGACTCACCAAAATAAAAATATCCTAAGGCTAACTAGTAGTCAAAGATCATACCAAAAAGTCAAACGGCCAATATGCATGCAAACAGGCTAAAGTGGTTGAGTGGCCTCCCTCGCTAAAGAAGTTATGTCTCATCCAAGAGGGACCTGAAAATCCTCGCTAAAGTTTGGAGGTAACATAATCATTTATAGGGGCCCTCGTGAGCTTAACAACCAGTCAGTCAGATCCCCCTGGAGAGATAATCCTCCATAAAGGTTGTGTGTTGTCTGACTCCTATCTGACCTAGGGTGCAAGAAGAATAACCCCTACAAGTAACCTATGAGATACCTAAGTCAAGAAACTAATAAACCATTGCATAATCGATGCACAAGTAAGCAGTCGTAAGTCCGGATCACCGTATGGGCAGGGTAGCAAAGCCCAAAACCTTGAAAGCATCACCTCTCATGGAGGTATGGGTACTACAAAGATTCCCAAGTGTGACTAAATCCACAGAAATATCTCTGATGCTAGGTGAGTATCCAAGGGTTATCCCTTCAACTAACTTCACGCGACCTCATGATTAACTTCGGTGAGAGCGGAGCCTCCTGATCTTACCAATTATACAATGGACTTCTCAACTCCCTGTCTGAGACACATATGTTGATTTAATTGCCTTAGATAAGTTTACTCACAAAATCCTATTCCAAGGCACTAAATCCTATACTAGTTTGTGCACCCTAAAATTAAAATCGTGACTAATCAATTTTAGTTTAAAGCGTAAATTTTATTGGTCGTGATTACTCAAAAGGGTATGGAAGTGAAACTCATGATGTTATGACTCTGCAAGGAAATAAATATGAATATAATGTAAAGTCTATCTTTAACTTTTTCAATGAATGATATGCTAATAAAAACAATGCAATTTTCAATTTCAACTCTGCAATTCATAAGTAAAATGCAACCTTTCACTAAATGCACTAAACTAATGATAACGGTTCAAAGACAAAAATGTCAACCGATCCAAAATGCATATTTTTTGTATTTTCAATATATTAAAGAGAAAATGCATGGAATGAAAAGCAACCTGATATATAAATTATACTGTGTATAAACAAAATAACTCAAGCATAATACCAAGCAGCCAAGCAAACAGTCCAGGGTTCAAGGACAAACCAAAAATGAAAAACAATGAGAAAGACTACGCCCAAAAATTCAACTCCAAACAGGTTTCCTGTCAAGCCAGAGAAGCTCAACAGACACTACAGAGACCTAAGAAATCTCAGCAAACATCAAATCCCACCCAGCAGTCACTAAACCAAGCAAACAAGCAAGAGAAAGTGGTATACGCGACTGTCCAGGAGAAAAGTGCGTATATACGCATCTTGCAGTGAGACAACACATGTGTATAAGCGACTGTCAAGGAAAAAGGAGCGTACAACCTTTAAAACAAGGCCATACAAGGGAAAAAAGGATGAAAACTCAAACCCAAAGTGAACAAAATCTATCAAGAAGTGATATGACAAGAAACAAAAACAAAAAAGAGCAATGAAAGAAGAAAAAGTACTTCAACCCTTAGAAGGAAGATCTCTCCCCAGTGGAGTCACCAATTCTGTTACGAGGGAAAAACTCTCTATGTCCAAGGGTAAACCACAACAGACATGTATGACTGTAGAAATCAACTCAATTCCATTGTATGCTATACAAACTAATGTGCAAGATAAGAAAGAGGCCTACCTTGATCCAACGTTCGATGATGTTCCATCGTTAAGCACTTCGACCCAAAGCTTTATACCTGCAACAATTTCTCAACAAACAAGAAGAGAAAGTACACAATGATAATATAAAGGAGTTAGCACATTAGATAACATAATCCATTAATAAACATTACAAACATGCCCATGGATAATAATCATATATTTGCATGATATCAATAGGACAAGGAAGGACTATTTCTATTAATAATTGATCAATAGAAGTGACAACATTACAAACTTCTATGTCGACATAGTTCGAAACCAATAAACCAAGTTCTTTCCAACTGGGCCTCCACCACTTCAATCCTCCACCAAAGGAAAGATCATAGGAGAGATACAATGAGGTTCTCTCAACAATAGGGAAAGAGCTTGGGGGCTGAACACTATGTTCAAACTTGAGGGACAAAGGGATGCAAACTCAATATGAAGTAATTTCTCCAAAGTAACTTTTCTCTCAAAGTTGAATGCTTTCTCCTCTTTTCCATAGCTCAGAATTGTGCTCTTATAGCCTTCAAAATACAACTGAAGGGTCGAGTCAGAATGTTTCCATTATATGGAAGGCCAAGGATCAGAGATCTCCTGTCATGACATGGAAACCTGACTCCATTTTTGTATTTTTGGGCACAAATCTCGATGTGCGTGGGCTGTAGTGGAGCAGCCTGCGTATACGCATGATGTATAGAAGATAGGGCACATATATGTGGGAAAATGTGTATTTTTTTCTATGGATTCATCAAAAAGGGATGACAAGTCTGCATAGTGAAATGGAAAAATTCCCTCTATGCAAGATAGCAATGGTGAGGAAAATCTTTCTATAATAGAGACTAACATCAAATTATATGTTTTTCATATATCAAATTTCCTCAAAAATACACATAAATCAGAACATACACTTAATATCGTGAGAATCTTAATAAAACATAAGTTCTCAGTTGGCCTCAAGGTGGAAAATCTTACATATATACTTAAAAAAACATATAACATGATAATACATACTAAGGACGACGTTAATGAATGCCTCCTTCTTCTTTCCCCTTATCAAATTGAGACAACATGACACCTTCGATTTCCATAGGATCACAAAGCTAGTGGACCGATTCTTCTTCCTTTCATATTGCTTGAACTAAATTTTATGTTCTCTGATTATTAGAGGCCAATGAAATATTTTCTATTTGCTGAGAAAGAAGCATACTTCCTATTGCATTCCATTTCTAGAGAATCAATTCTCTTCTTCTAAAGTATAAGAATACTCATGAAATTGGCATTATGGGTGGTGTAATCCTCCTCTAGTTCAATTTTTTTTTATGAAATTACCAACAATGCATTGTTTTTATCATGATATATTTCCTCATGAAAACGGGAATTTGCTAACATTCTCTATGAGCTTCGTTATCCATATCAAGAGAGAACCAAAAAATTGAAAAAATTGCCAACCCAAAAGCAGTTCTAGAACAAATAATAAGAACAAGGGTAAATTCCTCTAGCCTTAGCTAAGAGGAGACCAAAGGCGGGTTGGGAAACCCCAAACCACCCAAGATTACCCCGTTCACAAAGAAATCAAATTTTTTGAATTGAAACTTTCTTCCATTGCCAAAATTCCAATTAACATGAGCCTAAAATTCCCCTACAAGTTTATCATAATGAAAAGGCTAATATTTTAGAACTTTCCTTACTAGTTCTTTGAGTTTAAAATAGTAAGAAATTCCCACCACTAGAAAGGAGTAGCTTGCTTGTGCTATGAGCCAACAAATCTAGAAATCCTATGCACTCATTTGATTTAAAAATGACACATCCTCACTCCAGCTAGGGCTTGATGTCACTAAATAACCAACACTTCCCAAAACCAAGGTGTAAATACCCCCACCAAGACCACCTCCATGATAAGGGAAAACGAGGTCTACACAAAAACCCCCACCGAAACTACCAATGCAACCACCTCCAGAGCTTGTCAAGGGGATGACACAAAGACCACCACTAGAACTACCACTGAAACCATCGTTGAGACCCAACAAACCCAGAGCCAGAATGCCTGCTAAATATCCTTGCAGAAGTTCCAAACATCAATAATCTCACATTTCCAAAACCCAAACTTCAAATGGCATTGAATTTCCATGTACATAACCTGCAAATGTAATTGAATTGGGTGAAAAAATCTCCACCCTTCATGATGTTGATGTTTGTAGCTCAGACATGAACTTCCACATAGGTTTTGTGTCAAACGTGCGTGAAGTCATCCAAGTCAAATCTATTTTGTAATTCACTTTATTTATAAAGTGGAAGTATTTTAATTAGTTGTTGAGTCTCGTAAAGTGCATTTTTAATGCATTAATGATTTAGGATAATCTCACTCATTGATCTCATCAAGATATTAGAGTTTTGGTAGATTAGGGTTTCAACTAAAGTATAAAGGAAATTCAAGGTAGAGGGTAAAGATACATTCATTCTTCATGAATAAAGTTTCTTCCAAAGGTGAAGAAAGAGGTCGAGGATGAGAGAAAGAAGTGCAGTAGCAAGGGGATTAACCAACAAAGGTTTGTCGGTTGAAGTACAATTGAATCATACAATTTTGTATGGATCTATACAATTGTATATACATGTATGTAAAAGCATGCACAATTGTACAAATGTGTCAATACAACAGTTCCTCATATATGTAAAAGAAGTTTTCCTTTTCAACAAGTTGAAAACCTCAGTTCTGAGGTGTCCTTGTAAGTTTTGATTATGGAACGACAAGCTTATTTGAAGGACAAATTTCTTGTGTACTTGAGAATTTTGTTTTTTCATTGTTCGTATTTTCCGACTATATGTGTGATTGTTGAATGTTCAGAAATATATTTATTTATGTGATTAACTAAGTTCATATATAATCTATTTAATTAATAAAAATATAGGACAATAGTCACGTAGGGCTCAAAATTTTACATGTTATCAGAGCATATTTATCTGATTGAGATTAACTAGGAATTGTAGTGGTAAATCGATTGTAGGGAATAAGCACCATTAGTGAGAGGGTTTCAAAACAAATTTTCAAATTAGGGAGTTTGTGCAGTAGATATCAAAAATGACATTAAATAGCCTCATATTTGAGAATATATTTGATGGTGCTTCAAATTTCCTATCATGGAAAGTTGGGGTATCTCTTCTATTATAAGAGAATGACATATGGGATATCGTCAAGGATGTAGTTGCTACACTGATATATCTGCAAGATTTGGCAGCTCACAAGAAGAAGCAAGTGAAATCCAAGTGGATGATCATAGATGCTATAAAGGATGATCTGATCCCTCACATATATGAGAAGAATATGGTGAAGGAGATGTTTAATGCCTTGGTTGGCCTTTACAAGAGCGAGAAAATCAACATGAATATGATATTGCACCAAAAAATCATATAGAAGGCCATATAAAACACTATCACTAGTTATCTGATGAAGTTCACACATACTCATGACCATCTTCTAGCAACTCGAGACAAGGTTGAAGAAAAAGAGCTAGTAAACAAGTCATTGAATGGGTTCTCACCTCAACTGGAAACATTTTTCGAGGGATTTTATGCTCAGGAGAACCCTCCCTCCTAGGAAATATTGTCGGATGACTATATACATGAGGAAACTTGAATTGATTCAAAGGGTAGCAGACATGGAGGTGACACTAACCATGACCTAATTGGCCAAACGAAGAAGGGTAGAGGTAAATGACCCAACAATGGTAGGGGAAAAAGTGAGGAGAAAACCTCACAACTAGGGAAGAAGGACTTGAGTAAAATGAAGTGCTTCATATGTCATAAGAATGACAATTATGCATCAAAGTGTTAAAATAAGAAGGAGTTGGTGTAGCGGACAACAACCTAACAAATTATGTATTATAAATAAATTTGGAACCCTTCCTTTGTAAATTTTGAAAAAATATAAGGTTTTTTATTTCTTTTACTGAAACAATATTTTATTTTTTTGTCAATTTTGGCCATACCCCCAAGTTCTTTGAACTTTCAATCAGTCATTGATGACATTTTCTTGTTGGGATGTTTTTCATTTCATTAAGGTTTTTATTAAATATTTTGGTTTTCAAATGTTTCTAATTCACACATCCTTGATGATTTTTGTTCATTTACACACCTTGAATGAAATTCTATACAAGCTACAATATTTGGCAAGCTACAGTATATGATTAGATTGTTGGTTTTAATTTTTATTAACATGTTTCACTTGAGAAATAAACCTATGTTCCAACAACGTTTGATCATGTTTTACGAAATCCTACTTAGCCTTCCATAACTGTGTGTTACGATGATACCCATGATCCATAACAACTGTTTAATATTTTGTTGTGGTACGTTGAGCCTGATTTGGTCATCATAAGTTAAAATGAGTTTAATGGAAAATTAAATCGAGGTCCTTTCATACTCCATATGAATAGTCCACCTTTCCCAAAGTTCACTGATTCTCCTCCATGTATAGTGTTGATCTATATCACCTTATTCATGAATTATTACCTTTAGTCAAATCTTGTTTACGATGCTTCTTCCTCGAAATAAGATTTTTACCTAAGTATTGAAGCTTTGTTTTCATTTACCTATATGCGAGAGTCTATTAGGCTTTTATGATGGATTCTTGACTGTGTTGTGGAAAATTGTTAATATGGGAGTGATTTCTAGATTTGAACCCGGTGTCGAGATTATTGAAGCTCAGGAAGATTATTTTCTGACATTTCAGAAGGTTGGTTGGTTAGGATTTTTGTGCATGTTCAATGGATACAATGTGCAGGTCACCAAAGCTTTCGCACAAAGTTTCAATGGTGAACATGATAAAATTGGGGATATGGAGTTATAGATATATGAATAATTAATAACTATAGCGACTAAATTTCCATTAAAAGGGTAATGTTGGTCTAAGACCAAATTTAGTGTGAAAGAGGTTCCCTGGTCAGAAATCTTGATTTCTCTCGAAGGAAAATACGACTACAAAGGTATGACCATATATTCAATTAAGGAAAATGACATTTTTTGTTAGGGGTTATTAAGGGTTTTATCACTCATGGCATAAGATATAAAATTTTATTTATTTATCACTTTCTGATTTTCATAGTCTTTGTTATCACTGAAAAATCATCCACAACATTACAAACAATGATTGAACAAAGAAATCAATTCTAGTAGCAATTAGTACACCTAAAACATCAAAATCCATCAAAAAAGCATAAAACTATATACTTGGTTCATAAATCAAAGTGTGAAAATTCACCAAAGGAAGCGTGCACACTGTGCGTAGAATGCACGGGATAACACAACCCTAAGTGTGCAATGTGCATAGAATGAGTAGTATGTGCCACTGTCTACGCGAAAACCCACACACTTCTCATGAATGGCGCATTTATGAATCTTGTCGGCCTCTCAACCACTTCCATTCCGATTTCCAACATGATTTGACACTCAAATCTGAGCGAAATATAGATTGGAGGATGATCAAGGGCTAGGGAGTGTCATAAAAGGCCCCTTGTTCACATTATGAACCAATTACATCTTTCCATGAATGGAGACTATAAATATATTTCATGGGTGTGCTAAGAAAATAAGAACTTCAAGGTATTTTCATTCTACAAGAATTCTTCTTGGAGAATGCTCTTTTCTCTTTGAATCATTCAAGAACTATAGCAAGGGTCATTCCACTCACCTCTTGAGAGGATTGGCATTGTATTTCTTCACCGTTGTTACTTTCCATTGTATGAAGAGAAGATATCTCTATTAGGGAACTCAAGATCCCTCCCAAGGAGGAAGACGAGACTCATAAGTCCATGCCTTTGTCTACAATGCTAGCCTATCAATATATTGATCCATTGGTAGATATATGATTGTGATTTTCATGGTTCTAGTTCTTGCAAGTTTTCTAACATTTGTTTCCTTTTATTTTTATTTTTATTTCCTTGTTTCATGTGTATTTGGTTATCTAATCAAATCACAACTCCATGTCTTATTTATATGACGTAACTAGGCAAGTTATTGTTGTGTTTTTTCTCACCCATGTGACAAAACCAACACAATAGATTGGCGACCATACTGGGGATCGAAATCAAATTCCTCCCTATTTAAGTCTTGAGAGCACTTCTTTCTAATTGTTTTGGATATGCAGGTACCAAAACTGACCTAATCCAGTCTTCCAAAGTCATAATTCAGAGCCAGGGCAAGAGAATTCCATCTTGAAATTTATTTCCCGGTGTGTTACAGGAAGTGCACAGATTTCGAGGCACATAGACACGCATTATGTGCACTCTGCACTATGTGCATGTAAGATCCTTCATAAACCCATGCATTATGCACATTCTTTGTGCTTAGCGTGACTGACAGAACTACACCCCGTGCACAAGTTCAGTTTTTGGAAAATTGTAAGGGTTTTATGAGTGGTTTGAGGCCCCCTTTCCTTCATATTTTAATTTCCTTCACTTTGTAAATAAATCACACTTCACTTAGAGTCCTTTCTTACAAGGAAGGTTAGCTAACATAAGCACATAGGGGTAAAAAGAACCCCAATTCTTCTCTTTTATTTGTTGCCACATGGATGGCTCATTTGGCATTTAAAACTTTGAGTTAAAGTTATTGTTTTTTCAAATAGAACTCAACTAATTTGGGACTAGAAATCAATTTTAACCCTCAAGTATTCTCTTCCCCCACACCCAAGTGTGATCTCAGGAATAAAAAAATATGGTTGAAAAGAAATTTCATCTCCCTTAAAAAATAATTAGGAGAGGACAAAACCCCCCTAGGGTACCTCTTAGATTTGAAAAATTATCTTAAAGATTTGTAAGGGCCCATACATTCCCACATCTTTACACTCTTAGGATAGTTTCCAAAATCTGTCTTAGTCTAGACAACACTCTAGAAAAGTTTTAAATATCAAGTAACGTGCCCATACATGCCCATATCTCTACAATCCTAGGATAGTTTCAAAATATTTCTTAGTATAGAAAACATTCTAGGGAGTTTAAAGGATCAAGTTAGGACCCATATGTACAAATTAATAGTTCTCCATGGCTTTAAATATTCCACAAGGTTGTACCAAAGAAATGCAGTAAGATAGGTAAGAAGATTTGTAAGGACCACAAGAAGTCCACATGCTACAATCTTACACTTAACTTATTAAAAATATTTTGCACACGTTTCACTTTATTGCACATAAAGTGAATCATAACACACATTATTTCTATTATAATAGTGGAGGTCGAAGTAAGATTTCTTTTTTAAGTACCCACAAAGTACTTCAAAGGAACTCTGAAAGATCTGACTACTTCTTTGGAAATTGTTCACAACAATTTATTTCAAACGAGGTTGGTCCATGACCCCAATATATCAACCCACTCCATCTAAATTTTTTTTAAGAACACACTAAATTTTTCCTCCCCAGGAGGTGTCTAAATAATTTTTTTAGTCTAGGTAGGATCTAGGGGGTAGGCATCCAAATAACCCCATGTTATCAGGTTCTCACATTTTGAAACAATAGAAGTTAAGAATAGGGATATTTCAAATCCTCTAAGTCAAGTGTTCCTATACCATAAGGCATGGAGATACCCATTAAGGTTCGAAGGCCGAGGTTCGGTTGTTCTGTGCATCCCTCCTTGAGTCACCCAACTCTTGTGAGGGTATCCGACTTGTGACCCATTTTTTAGGCCAAAAATATAAATGTTGCACTTTGACCGAGGTACTTAGTGGCCAAACATAGGATATCTACTCAGGTGGCGGTTGTGGGATTCAATCGCATCTTGGTCATATTCTGTGTGGTGATTGGGAAATATCGCCAGCTCTTTTAGGATATGCACCATCTACCCCTCATTATAACTTACTACTTCAACCTTCACTAGTTCCTCTTTCGATGGATTCAGACCCCACTATCGAGTGTTATTGGAAGGCCCAATGCTAAATTGAGAGGAAGAATGATACGTATTTTAGGACACGATAATTTTTATTTTTTTTCCCCCACATAGACAAAATCCACCTATCCACATGCTTGTTTTATAGTTGATTTATGTATGAGGTTCATTTGATTACATTCATTCTAAGTTATACTATTTTATGATGGTCAAAAATATAAAAATATTTTGTTCATTTATTTTTCTCTTGTCACCATTTGCACACATTCACTTTGCTAGTCGGAACCATAGGGGAACCACATAATCCTCGTTGTTATAGATGCATGCAGAATATCCCTCCTATTATATGAGGAGTCCCTAGTCTCCCCAAATCCACCATATCACACCCCAGTGAGTTCTATTGTCTTGGGATCGGCTTTACTTGGTTCCACTTTGCTTGGGTCAAATACCCAAGGCAATCCATCTATTGGTTCTCCTTCACAAGGACGCAGGGGTCAAAATTCTTCTCAAAGAGGAAGTACAAACCCACCAAATCTCTCTCAAGGGATAGGTACACTACCTACACAGATAATGGATGGAACTAATCCTCCACCAAATCCCCCTCTTCCATACTTGTCATCCCTCAACATTCCTGACTTAACAAAACTCACCAATGACCCCATTTTACATGATGCCACTTGGCTCAATATGCCTACCGAATTGCCTTCATACATTCCAAAGTTCGAAGGTAAACTAGGGGAATACCCCGCCAACCATGTTATGAAATTCCACTTGGTTCTGTTCTAACAACATCATGGATGATTCCATCTGTTTGAGTTTATTTCAAAGAACCCTAACTAGCTCATCAACTAGATGGTATGTGGACGAAAAATCAGGGTCCCATGTGACCTTTGAATCATTGGACAAGGCACAATTACCAATTCATCATGACATTGGTTTATAACTTCTCTCTAAGTTCAAACAAACCAATTCTATCCATATCACCGACCACATCCATGAATGGCGTCGACGACGTAGTTTGTGTAAAGAAAAAACCACCAACGAAAAACGTCTCAATTAGTTTCTTAAATCGCTCATCCTTGTGATTTACAAGGATGTAGCATCCACTTTTCCTCAATTAGAAGAGGAATCCATAAATAAGGCCCAATAATTTGACCTCATATATGCCCAATCAGGTTACTTGTACACAATATTTCCTGATGCACCTAGACCCATAACATTTGGCCAGGACAAACATGGGGTTTCTCACGCTGCATATGGGTTGATTGGTTCTATGACCCACCTCAACCATTACAACCACCCATCACCTACCTATGGTGCAAATAAATATCCTCAACCATATGGAGGGACTTCTTATTACCCTTCGCCCACTCACCAACAATCAAATCCTTTTGTTCCCCCTCAGTCATTGGGGGATCCCCACCAATACCCCAGATGCATCTGGTCTCTCAATCAAGTACGCCTGCCCCCCCCCCCCCAAAACCCTTGTATATAACCCCCAAAATGGTGGAAGTAGTTCAAATTCTTATACACAATATAGATTGTCTCCACAAAACAATCCATATTTTCCATTTCCTGGTTCCCCCCAGTCAGTTTCTCCTCCACTAGGACAACCACATACCGACGTTAATTTTCTTCAACCCTCTCCCATTCAATAGTTTCATGATTTTGAATAGCTGAATACGGTAAATCTGACCCATCAGCTGAATAATGCCAATAATAAAGGAAAAAATTGAAACAATATCAACCCGAGACCAAGAGGAAATAACCCCCAACCAAACCATCCAGCTAGGGGCAACCAGAATCAAGAAAACAAAAACCCCCAAGGGGGAAACAATAATAATCAACCAAGACAAGGGAAGAACAAAAATATTAGAACTAACTTCCCTTGCAATCTATGTGGTGAGTATGGAAATTGTACAAACCATTGCCCCCAAATTGCTGATTACAAATGGATGAAAGAATCCATGAACACACAACACCCTCCGACACCACCTGGCCCTCAGCAGGCCCCACAACATTATCTGCAACCACCACCTCTGGGATTTTTTCAAAACCCCATTCCACACCAAGGTGTGATGAATACCCAACAACAGATAAACTATGCCCCACCACAAATGCAGAAATATCAAAACCCAGGTCCCACTCAACCCGAAAATCTAGCCAATCGCAATATCCTCCATACCAACGAAGAAGAGATTCTTCTGCAAACACGTATCCATCCATATGGAATGCCTCCTAAATCTACACTAACCACCTCAGAAACAACTTCAGCTACAGCATGACAACCATTGATGATTCCATGCCCTAACACTGAGCCAAACACATGTATACCTCACATGCCTTTATGATGAAATGTACTTAACCCTCATACTAAGGAAGCCTATAACTACAGTTTGGTCAATGACTTAGCACAGTCTCTTGTAGCCATGTCTGTTTTGGAGTTCCTCCAAACATTTCCATCTTAGCGCAAATCCTTTATTTCTACCTTTGGGACATTCGACCCAACTGATACTCGACTAATCACCTTTGATTTGGATAGTGGAGAATCATGCCTCCCCACTCTAGTAGCCTTTCAAATACCAGTTAAGATCCCTAACATCATAGTTCATTGGTGCATCATCGATGAAGGTGTATCCACATGCATCATGTCCAAGGTAGTATGGAAGAAACTCGACTCACCTGAGCTAGTGCCATCTGCCATCACTCTGAGAGCTTATGAAGGTCGACCATCATCCCCTAAAGGGATCTTCCAAAATGTCCCTATAGAAATTGGGGGGAAAACCATCCTCATTGACATTGAAGTTATTGATGCCCCACTAGATTACAATATCTTATTCGGGAATAGCTACATGTATGCTCTGAAGGCGATAGCCTCTTCTATGTTTTGTATGATGATGTGTCCCCATAATGGGAAAATCGTCACCATCATCAAACTTACAAATTACGAGCCTAATCATTCTGCTAACATTGATAACATCCTCCCTATTGTTCGTGCTATCTCAGATGCTTTTCTAGTCATTGACATTGGCCTTGAAATATTTAAATACCCATCCTTGTTAGGAACTTATCATGGAGCACCACCTCTCCAAAACCCTTCTATTTCAACACAAGTGTGTGTAGTTTCCTCTAACGGAACAAATATCAGAGACAATAATCCTCTCACTAAGGC
>ML781981.1:364000-388497 GCA_009831015.1 Picea engelmannii | reverse complement strand
GAAGATATCTTGGAGGAACTGACTATGCCTTATTTACCTTGGAATGTACTCCATCATCGAGCACTTTTCCTCTCCCAAGAAGTCTTTCACCTTCCTGATCAAGCCTTCCTGTGTGCGATCGAAACCAAGGATTTTATTCCTCTAGGGCATGTTGACTGGTTCAAAAACCCTATTCCTAACCCTGATTCTTTTAAAGAAGGAAACATGTCCAACATCTCCCTCACAGTCAAAATCGACATTTCCATTAAAACATGCATCGTAAAAGAAATCACCGTCGGTGCCGCATGCTCCCGTGAAGAAATAATTTCTTAGAAATCTCTCTTCCAGGAATACTGAGATATTTTTTCTTGGTCATATACAAATATGCCTTGTTTCTATCCTTCTATAGTCTAACCTCGAATCAACACATGGTTGGATATCACCCCTATTCGTCAAAATAAATGCCCCTTCCACCCATCCAAAGTTGTGGCTATCAAAGCCAAAATTGACAAATTACGCGTTGTCAGGTTCATTTACCCCATTGTGTACACTTCTTGGGTCTCTAACCCCATCCCCGTCAATAAAAAATAGGGAACTATTCATGTCTACACAGATTTTGATGACCTCAACCATGCTTGTCCCAAAGATAACTTCCCAACCTCCTTGATTGACCAAATAATCGATGATTGTGCCGACCACGAGGCATTTTCATTTATGGATGGGTTCTCCAGATACAATCAAATTCAAATCCACCCAACAGATCAATACAAAACCTCTTTTACAACCCCTTGGGGTACCTTTTCTTATCACGTCATTCCCTTTGGAATAAAAAATTCTGGTGCTACTTTCCAATAGGCCATGACCTACGTTTTTCATGATCTTGCTCGCATCATTATCGCTTACTTGGACAACGTCACTGCTCGATCCAAAAAGTGAACCCAACATTTAGATGACTTACACATCATTTTTCAACGATGTTGACAATAAAATATCCCCTTGAACACCCTAAAGTGTGTCTTTTGCGTTACTGTCGGGCACCTCCTTGGGTTCATTGACTCCCAGCACGACATCATTGTGGACCCCCTCAAATTCCAAGCTATCACTGAAATTCCACCACTTAGGAATTTACACCAACTGCAGAGCCTACAAGGAAAAGCCAACCTTTTACGTCTCTTTGTCCTAGATTATGCCACTTGTGCACATGGGTTTCTCCTCTTACTGCACCATGATATCCCATTTCGATGGGACGAACATGCTCAAACAATTTTTGATGATTTAAAATCTGCCCTATCCAATTCCCCTTTGGTTAGTCCCCCCGACTACGATCACAATTACATCCTCTACTTATCAACCTCTATTGTTTCATTCATAAGAGTCCTCATCCAATTAGAGGATGATGGGCATCAACATGTGATTTACTACATTAGTAAAAACCTTTAAGGACCACCCTTGAAATATAATCACGATGAAAAGCACGTGTTGGCAGATGTCCTCACAACCCAAAAACTACGTCATTACATTCTTCTTCAAACTACAGGCTGTTGTAGATTCCAACCTCATGTAGTACTTTCTCAGTCGATGACAGATCAATGACAAATTTTACTGATGGATTGTTATCCTTTAGGAATATGATATAGATTTCTCTACTCCCAAAAGCAAGAAATCTATGGTATTAGCCCAACCCATTACGAATTTTCCCTCAGACACCAAATCTTCCCCCATCAATAAATATTTCCTCGATGAACACCTCTTCTCCATCTCCTCAGATGATCCCTAGTACGATGACCTTCTCTTCTACCTTCGTACAAAAAATTTTGGGTCTCACCTCTCTCGAGATGACCATCTACGCATTCGCCATCAGGCTCCTCGATAACTCCTCATCGGAGACATTGTCTATCGATGCAGGATCGATACCATCCTTCGTCGATGTCTTACCATTGATGAAGCTGACAAAGTCTTGAATGATTTCCATGGAAAATCTTGTAGTGGTCACCTCTCGAGTATGTCTACCACCCAAAAAATCATTCGAGCTAGATACTTTTGGCCCACTTTGTTTCATGACTACATCCACACTGTCAAGTGATGTGATCAATGCTAGATTTATGAAAATAAAGCATGAGATCCACTAGCTCTTTACACCCATTCATCATAGCCAACCCCTTTTGTAAATGGGTTATCGATTTCATGACTTGCAATCCTCCATCCAGTAATGGACACAAGTACATTTTAGTGAAAGTGGATTATTTTACCAAATGGGTAGAAGCCATGCTCACATTTAACAACATTGTTGACACATAAACACATTTTTTCTTCAACCATGTCATTACCTGGTTTAGAGTCCCACAACAGTTAGTTTCTGATCATGGTAAACACTTTGAGAACAAGATCTTTGCAGAACTCTCAAAGTTAGGCTTCACCCATGATTTTTCCTCCCCATACTACCCTCAGTCCAATGGGAAGGTTGAGGTTGTCAACAAAGTCCTCAAAACCATGCTCCAATGCACTGTTAACTAACATAAGACGAATTGGCACCATATTTTGTTTTCATCTTTATGGGCCTATCACATGATAGTTAAAACCACCACCGGTTTTACTCCAGTCCACCTCGTCCATGGAATCGAATCCACACTCCCTATTGAGTGTGAAATCCCCACATTATGCACTACCATAGACCTCTTGTCTAACACTGATCCAATGGAGCAATGCTTGATGACCTTAGAATCCCTCGATGAAGATCATCGCTCTTCATTACAACACAATGAGGAAGCTAAAAAATTATCCAAAGACACCTTCGATCGCCATGTCAACCTTCACTCATTCAACGAAGGTGATATTGTGTTAGCCTATGATATTGTCCATGACACTCTCGGTCATGGGAAATTTAATTCATTATGGCATGACCCATTCATCATCCAACATTTCCTCACTAAAGGTGCCTACATCTTGGCCTCTCCCTAAGGATCCCCCCTCAAAGAACCCATCAACGGGTTGTACTTAAAGAAGTTATATGCCTAAGCGTATGCCCCCTACCTTAGGTTTCTCCTTATGCACATTCGTAGATTTTTTAGTCTTCTTTTACATAAACCACCACTCCTCATGTCTGATCTATCACCCGTGTTATTGACATATGCATCATCCATCAAACTACCACATTGGTTACGCTGACGATTCCAGCCGCTAGACCCAAAATCTCGCTTCGACTGCTTGGGACCTCTATGCCCCATCACATGTGCTTCTCCATTCCAACGACATATTCTTAGGTCCAGCCACCAACAACCAAGATGAATATGACATCGTCATTGGTCTCTTCCTTGAGGCTAGTCATCGCCACATTCATCACCTTAGCATTGTTGAGATTCAACAAGAAGATACTAGTGAAAATTATGCACCTACACTAGGATGGAGCCTCAAGCTATTTTTAGGTGCAAGTCTATTTTTAGATGATGAGAAAATTCTATTTATAGATGGTGAACGAATTCTATTTATAGATGTATGTCGAATATTATTATCCCTTAATGATAGTTGGACAATAAATATTAATCTATTCTCAATTAGCGCTTGGAAATAGTTAACTGAAGTGGCAAATTAGTTAGCTATAGGAAATTTGAGTTCAAAGGTTGACTAGTGGGACATGCAAGTTGAATTAGTTGTAACTGAGTGATTCAAAGTTATAACAGAGTTGGATGTGTATTTATGTGAGTTGTGAAGTAGTTTAACTCAGTTAAGTGAGTTAAGCTCAGTTGTACTAGTTGTAACTGAACTTACACTAGTGAGACATCAGTGAATTAATTATTAATTAATTCACAATCAGTGATCTCACATGCAACTGAAGATTTACCAATGTTAACTACATGCATGCCAGATCTAGTGGAGACCCAGTTGAGATAACAGGTGAAAGGGACAATTTGACTGTCAGTTGTTACATTAGTGAGTGCACTCATGAAACTACACACATAGTGGATGTGCCCATGAGGAATTTGCAACCTAGGCAAGAGGGATTCATTCATTGCAGGGATTTCCATCAACAGGGATTGCACAGAGGAGGCAGGTTGTCTGGAGGCAGTAAATTGACACATGCATTTGCCAATTTTTGTATGACAGTGTGAGATGATTGTATATTGTACTGAGAGCTCTTGGATTATATTTTTGTATGAGATTGTTTCATGATCCATGACATATACATAATAAATGAAAGTGGGGTTTTTAGCTTTATGCTTTCCCGGTAAAATATTTGTGTTATGTGTGATTGATCTTTCTTATTGATATTGCAATTGGCAATCGTGTTTTAAATTCCACAAGAATATTTGTAGAAGCGATTATGTATTTAACAATGGAATATAATTGTTATATCAGGAGAATCCAGGCAATACATAATTTTGTATTGAAATTTCTACATGGTATCAGAGCACAGGAAATTGTAGAAGTTGAGTTTGTGATTGGATAGAAGTCAAATTTCCAGAAATACTTTCTTGGTGCTACAGTTGATTCAAGATCGAAATGGCTTTCAATTTCTTGAGTTTAGAGTATGCACTCGAGGGAATCTCGAAATACATTTCTTGGAAATATGTGATGGAGGTAGTACTTGAAGACTATGGTTTGAAGGAATTCATTGACAAAGATGTTCCTAAGCCAGATGCTGCAGACACTGCAAATCTTGATGCATGGAAAAAGAAAGTGGCAAAGGTGAGGAGGATTCTGTTGGAGGGAGTACGAGACCACATTGTCTCAAGCCTCCATGGGAAAGTCACACCATATGCAATGTGGAAGACTTTGATGGATCTATTCAAAAACAACATCGACCATAGGAAATTGGTGCTCAAAGATAAACTCAGGAAGATCAAGATGGAGAAGGGCGAATCCATTCCAAAATATCTCACGAAGTTTGTCCTATGTTGGGATGAGCTGGGGAGTGTGGGAATAACATTCACTGATGATGATTTGGTGAGATTGGTGTTGGGTTATGAAAAAGGTACAAATATCCTCCTTATTCATACAATTTGTGATACAATCTTGAGTGACTTTTCTGTTAATTAGGGATAAATACAATGGAAAATGATGAATATGTCTTCTAGTGATATTACTGAAGTCATGATGAATGAATTCTAAAATACGGTTGGAATTGTTTGATTTTGTTACAAGATTGCTTAAATATTGCCAAAATTGAAATAACAAAGGATATCTTGAAGATGTGTGAGCCATTGGAGGTTGAGGACTTTTGGCGTAAAAGAAGTTTTAAAGATGATTCGGTTTTCTATATTGTAACTTTATAATAAGTAAAGAAATCCTGAGGATATTCTAATCCTCAGGATGTCTTGATTTACTTAGATTATTGTATATATAAAGGATAATAGATCCTAAAAGACAATCTAAGAATTACGTTCAAGTATTCAGACTCAGAGTTACTCTACACAAGTCATTTTTGTGAATGATGTACCAGCTATGAAGTTAATAAAAGATTTGATTGTTTTCACCATTTCTGTATACTGAGTTTCTTGTAGAATTTCTTCTAAGGACCAAGGGCCCAGTCTAAAGGAGCTATTGTTTTATCTGTAATTGTATCGGTTTGATTTATGTTTTATGATTCAGTCCCCTTTCACAATAGTTAAGACGAATGCATAAGTGTGTAAATGATTCCATACGGTTTGCATACAAAAGATAGATATCTCTTGAGTGTTAATGATTGTTGATTCCAATTTCCATTACTGTAGTTTTCTTCTTAACAGTTCCTCACATTTTCATATGCGTTGTTCCTTTTACTTAAGATTCACATTAGTTGTTCCTTTCGAATAGGTTACAATTGTCATTCCTTTCAGTTAAATTTACAATTGTTGTTCATTTCCATTTAGTTATGATTGTTGTTCCTTACGATTAGATTACAATTGTAGTTTCTATCTATTAGAATAATTCGCTATTTCCTTTCCAGCAATTCAATTCCTAGTTAATAGTCAATTCTGCAAGTCTTTACTCAAATTCAATCATTTCTCTTCAGTTAAATGAATTTAGCAGGTTAGATATTTCCTTTTCATTCACAACATGTTAGCAATTAGATTTCAATTCTGTTCAACAAGATCTTAATCTTAGAATCTTTAAATGAACATTTGAGGAACTTGATTGTGGATAAACTCAGATTTGCTTTAGCTACATGATTTTAGCCTCTACAAGCTATCTGCATAGACTTTACTGATGTTCTTGAGATAAAATATGAATCCTTGGGTTGATAAATTAATGTTAAAACTAAGGTTGTTTTAGGACATCTTTAGAACCCAACATTTTGGAGCTATTGCTAGGGAGAATGTCAAAGGTATCATAGATTGTGACTCTGGAGGATGAGGTATTGAAGACGGAAGGTAAGAACCTACACAAGAAATGGATAAAATGCTTATGCCAACGCCTACCTCCAGCTGACACATTAAGAGGTTGCATAGGTGTTTTTCTTTCTTGAATTTATTTTTGCGTGAAGTGTGTATGAATAAGAAAAAAGATCTTGAAAAAACAAAACCCCCACCAAAAATTACCAAAGCCCAGGGCCCGGTGCTCCCTGGGAAAAGAAATTTCATAGACGACATCATCTGAAAAGATGAATCTCAAGCTTCAGTTGGAACTAGGAAAGGATCTACCTGAATCCCTCAGGAAGCAGTCTCACCAACTACAACCCACACTAAGATTCATAGAAAAACTAAAGGGACTAAGCAAATCTTTCAGAGCACAAATATTCCACCTCTCACCCCTTTAGAAGAGGTAAATTCTTGTAATCTGGAGGAAGATGAAGAAGAAACTAGTGGGGTTGCCAAGACAGATCCATCACCACCCATTGATCCTGAATCTCCTGAGAAAGGAGAAGGCATACCTGAAATCACAGATAGAGGGATTGCAATCAAATCCCCTAGAGGGTTAGATAATCAAACACCTCAAATAAAATACCCGGATCAAGAAATCCCTGAAGATTTCTAGCACATTTTTTATCAAATGGCACAACCAAATCAACAACATCCCCAGACTTCCACATTGGAATATCCAATAGTTGGTCCAATTTCCAATGCCCCCATGAAGGCAATCCCCCTACAAAACCTGCCAACCTTTCATGGATTGATCTCAGAATACCTGAATGCATTCTTATTTGAATTTGATGTCCTATGTAGAGGGTATGATTACACCTCTGAACCCCAAAAATTAAAATTGTTCCCCTCCACTCTGAAGGGAGAAAATCTACGTTGGTTTATGGGATTAGGGGGAGGAACTATAAACTCATGGGATGAGATGAAACAAGACTTCTTGAAAAAATGTCAGGATTATTTTAGAACCAGGGACTTAAAAGATGAAATATTTCAAATGATTGCAAAAGAAAATGAATCATTAGAATAATATGTTGAGATATTTCAGTATAATTTACAAAGATCGCCCTATGGTGCATTACCAGGTGAAGTACTTAAGACAACTCTGATTAGGGGTATGAAAGATGAATGGGTAGAAACATTGAATCTAATGGGAAATGGTGACATTTATCAAGACTCTTATGATAACATCATTCAATTGTGTATCAAGTGATCACGAGGAAACACACGGACCAGATCAGGAATGAGGACTTCCCTCACCAAAAGTAACAATACTACAATCGGGGGTGTGATGTGAGCTAAAGTTGGTAATCTCTTAGAATATTTCAAAATAGATATTTTGAGCACTCTGACTACACAATTGGATGTATTGTAGGATAAACAGAAAAAAATAGAAGCAGAATAGACTTTGGCTATATTTTTCCACAGATGCAGAAGAAAACATGGTCCAAGAGATTTCCCTTTGGATGTTATTCGGGTTTGTGCTACTTGAGCCGAGGATCATGACATAGAGCAATGCCCATCGCTCCCTGGACTAAAAGCTATCTTTAGAGAAGTGGAAGAAGAAACAAAGCCATTATATCTGATGGCCCAATGTCGTCAATGTCATAACCGACCTTCAAATATACTACAAGACCCTTCCTCTCTCTTTCCTGGACAGTATAATCAGCAGAAAAAATATGGTAATGCATGGCAGGGCTCGTAGTTTACTAATTAGAACTGGCATCCCCACCAATACCCACCTGCAAATCCCACTTGGCCAAACCATCCCACTGCAAATCCTTTCTGGCAGAATCAGCCAACTGCATTTCTACCTGGCCTAACTCACACTATCCCACCTCACCCTGGAAAAATTCAAATAACCTCTACCCTTCATAGTGGACCAATATGACTACCCAAAAGCCAAATTGGAACCAGAATTGGCAGCGCCCCATGGGAGTAAACAATCAACCCATGGGAATGGCCCCTCAAACCCAACCCACATTGTAAGCTCCACTCCAACTGCCCCAAAAACCTCAATCGCAATTGCACTCCCAATTACCATCCAAACCTCACCCAAATCCTAATAATAGACTGGCTTAGCTCATCCAAATTATGGAGAACAACGAAGGAGAAACCAACTCGGTAGGGTGCAACAAAATCCGATTGAGATTGGGGCATATAATTTCTTATGAAGAAATAACGTTTCTCAAGAGAAAGAGAATGAAAAACAACCAACAATAATACCATCGACTGTGGTAATAACATAAGAAATCGAGTAGGGGGGAAACTTAGTCGAATCACAGGATCCTGATAACAATGTAAATCCTTCCCCTCCATTCCTCGAAAGATTGACGGTAGAAAAACCTGTTGAATATCCCAACTTTGACATTGTAGGGGAACTCAAGAATTTATATGTCAAGATCCCACTTCTGCAGGCACTACAAGATATTCCAATTTATGCGAAAATAATCAAGGAACTATGTGGAAGGAAGCCTGTTAGGAAGATAAAAAATTCATCACCGACAGTTCGCGTAGTAGGAGACTTGTCTAATCTAATTCTTGGTAGAAAAGAACCAATCAAATATGAAGATCCAGGGAATCCCATAGTAACAGTTCAGATCTAGGGTTGTTCTTTTCAAAATACACTAGTTGATTTGGGAGCAACCATCAACATCATGACTATGGAAACCTGCAATACCCTGGGTTTTGACTCCTTCGAACCCACCACAATTATGTTATAGTTGGAAGATCGATCGGTGGTTTGACCAGTTGGCACATTACATGATATGTCCATCTTCATCGACTCTTGGGAATATCCGAGAGACTTCCTCATCATCAACCCAAGAAGTGGACTTGAAGGTCATCCATTTATACTAGGAAGACCATGGCTCGCAACAACAGATGCATACATAGGATGTTGAATGGGTAATATGACAATCGCTAGAGGGGGTATCACAAAGGATCTCAGCTTATATCCTCTTTCCAAGCCAAGCCCAACTTTCATATATCCACAATTGCCACCACCACGATACCCAGAAAAGGATTTATGAGCCCCTCTTACGTTGGAAGAATCCATCAGACTTAAAAACCAGCTAGAGGATGACGCAATTAGTGGGTTTATTAATATCCCAACCACCATGAGACCAACCTACCAGATGCTCCAAGATATTCTAGACTGTGAAGCACATGGAGACCTACTGGAAGATTTAATGGAACAACAATTTCCAACTACAATTGTTCATAATAGAAAATCTGTTGAGATTGCACTAGGGAGGTCTTTGAACATCAATGCCAATTTATATGAACAACAACAACAAAAGCTAATTCAAGTGCTCTCCAAATACCAACAAGCTTTTGCATGGGAGTATTCTTATATGAAATGTATTGATCCACAACTCTACACACACCACATTTATATTGAAAAAGACGCTAGACCTATCTGACAACCGCAGAGAAGACTGAATCCCCATCTCAAGGATATTGTTAAGGAAGAATTACAAAAGTTGTTGGATGTAGATTTTATATACCCTATCTCAGAGAGTCGGTGGGTCTCCCCATTATTGATCGTCCCAAAGAAAAATGGGAAATGGCGAATCTCTGTTGACTACAGGGAACTTAACAAAGCCACTCAAAAGGATCATTTCCTCTTACCTTTCATTGATCAATTCCTGGATACTCTGGCAGGAAAGAAATTCTTTTATTTTCTAGACGGATTTAGTGGCTATAATCAGATCCAGATCACCCCAGAAGATCAAGATAAAACTATATTCACCTGCCCCTGGGGTACCTTTACATACATAGTATTTCCCTTTGGAATATGTAACACTCCAACCACATTCCAAAGGGCCATCCTGAGCATATTCAACAACTTGATCAATGAAGGGCTTGAAGTCTACATGGATGACTTCACTTCTTATGGTGACAATTTCAACCAAGCACTGAATAATTTGGAGAAGGTACTGGAATGATGCATTGCTACCAGACTATGTCTAAGCCACGAAAAATGTCACATGATGATGACAGAAGTTCTGGTACTAGGACACTATATTTCTGCAGATGGAATTAGAGTAGATCTAGCCAAAATGGACATAATTCTTAATATACCTACACCACACACACAAACAAAGATACGTAGTTTCCTTGGTGCTTCTAGATGCTATCATAGATTTATGGAAAATTTTGCAAGAACCATTGGACCTTACATGCTTTGACTAGTAATGTGGAGTTTTAGTGGTCTGAAAAGTGTGATGTGGCATTTGTAGGACTCAAAAAGATGATATTAACAACACCGGTGTTGAGGGGACCAAATTGGAAAATACCATTTCACATCTCCACCGATGCATAAGATATTTCCATAGGCGTTGTCCTTGGATAGGAGCAAGACAAGAAACCTTATGTTATCTATTTCATTAGCAAGAATATTACTCCAGTTGAACTTAATTACACAGTAACAGAAAAATCATTTTTAGCTCTTATACACGCCATCAATAAATTTCTCCATTATAGAACAGGCTATCCCATTATTCTGTATACTGATCATTCTTCTATTATATATCTAGCTAATAAACCGATTACTAATGTATGGGTCACTCGGTGGTTATTACTATTGCAGGAATTTGACATCACCATCAAAGATTGACCCGGGAGAGAAAATCTTTTCGTAGACTTCCTATCCCGCATACCCAAAATAGACGAGTCCTTAACAGTTGAAGATCAATTTCCAGATGAGCATCTGCTTGTCATTACCACAAAGCCACCTTGGTATGATGATGTGGCAAATTATCTGGTAGTGGGAAGATTACCGACACATCTATCATCAGGGGAAAGAAAACTAATCATCCAGCGTAGCACACGATTCGCTTGGATCAATGAATATCTCTTCCACAAAGGAGCTGATCTCCAGATCTGCAGATGCGTACGAGATGATGAAATATACACCATACTAAAGGCAGGACATGACGAACCCTATGGTGGGAATTTTGTAGACCGCAGGACTGGACACAAAATTTTACAGATGGGTTACTATTGGCCCTCAATATTTAGAGATGCGAAGAAATACGTCCAGACCTGTGACAGCTGTCAACGGATGGGAAAACTAGGTCAGACGGATGAAATGCTTTTGAAAGAACAAATAGTCGTAGAACCATTTGAAATATGGGCACTAGACTTCGTCGTCCCCTTCAATCCAAAGTCAAATCAGAAGGCCTATATTCTAGTAGCTACAGACTACATGACTAAATGGGTAGAGGCAAAAGCCCTACCAAATGAAACAAAAGAGGTAGTCATCAAATTTTTGTTCAAATTATTTGTATGCTATGGAMTACCCAGGGAATTAATCATTGATGGGGGGCCACAATTTACARCTGATAGAATCACCACCACCCTCGAAAATTATCATATCAAGCATAGAGTTACTTCTCCATATCACCCAYAGGAAAAYGGGAAAGAAGAAAGAACAAATAAGGTCCTGGAGGCAATCTTGACAAAGACTGTCTCAACAAATCAACAGAATTGGGCTACTGAGCTTCCAAATGACTTATGGGCTTATCAAACAACATGGAATAACACCAATGGTTACTCTCCMTATCACCTAGTCTATGGAAAGGAACCCATCTTCCCAATCGAGTTTGAGATTAAAACCCTAAGGATGGCCCAGGAAATTGGACTGGATCTAACAGYGACACATAAATAGTGCCTTCAGCAACTCAACGAATTGGATGAAGCATGCCTATCTATTGTGGAGTGCACAACTATTATTCAGCAACAGAGAGCGACCTTCACTACAAGCATATCAAGAAGAAATCATTCAAGAAGGGTGATTGGGCACTTCTCTACGACTCCAGATTTCACGATTTTTCGGAAAAGTTACAGACACGGTAGCTGGGACCATATGAAATTGAGGAAGTCCATGATAATGGCATGGTCACTTTAAGCACCATCGATGGCTCTGGATCTCCATTTCTGGTTAATGGGCATCGACTACAACTTTACCATCATCCACCTTCAAAAGAATCTTTCTACTAGGAAGTAAGTAAAGATCCTACTGTTCAAATTTTGGCTAGATCGGAAGGTAACCCAACCACCCCAACTCCATAAATGATGAATTTTGTTGACAGTGTACATATTGTATATAGTTTTCATTTAGTATTAGTTTTTCTTTTTCCTTTCATTTTTTTTGAGATAGGGAGGATAACTGTAATCACCACAATTAGCACTCTTTTCTGTTTCACACTCTTGATTTATCCTATCACACGGACCCAGTATTTCACAAAAAAATGAATATGTCATACTCTACAGTAGTAATAGGGTAACCATAATGAACTCATGACATCAACAGACAATCCCGTACTCGATTCTGAAATAAACTGACCCATAATAATTGAATGAATTTAGTTGATGACTAATCAACCTTATATTTAAACAAGAGAACAAATGTTTCCATGGGGAAGTTTCCAAAATCATCCATTGATATGGTTAAAAAATAATGATTGTTGTTCATTTGAAAGGAAAAACTATTGTTCCTTCGCGCAATTGTTGTTCATTTAAAAGGAGCAATTGTTGTCCCTTCACACGATTACTGCTCAACTAAAAGGAACAACTGTTGTCCCTTCTCATGATTGTTGTTCCTTATCGTGACTATTGTTACTTCGTGTGATTGTTGTTCATTTAAAAGGAACAATTGTTGTTCCTTCGTGCGATTGTTGTTCATTTAAAAGGAATAACTGTTGTCCCTTCTCGTGATTACTGCTCAATTGAAAGGAACAATTGTTGTCCCTTCTCATGAGTGTTGTTCCTTCTCGTGATTGTTGTTCCTTCATGTGATTGTTGTTCATTTAAAAGGAACGACTGTTGTTCCTTCGCATGATTGTTGTTCATTTAAAAGGAACAACTGTTGTTCCTTCGCACGATTACTACTCAATTGAAAGGAAAAACCGTTGTCCCTTCTCGTGACTGTTTTTCTTTCTCGCGACTGTTGTTCCTTCTCATAACTTGATGTTCCTTTAAAAGAAACAACTACTGATCCTCCTGCGTTCTTCCTTATTGTTGTTATGTTTTGTCATTGTTGTTCAAACACTAGCCATTCCTTTGGGGTATGCCTTTCATCAAATAATTTTCACCAACACTATTTCTAACTGTCATCACAACGATCTGTCATTATTTTGTGGATTATCTCCCATACCTTGTCAATTTTTTTTTGGATTAATCTCTTAGAAACATCTTAAACCTTGTTCACAATCGATCACCACCATAATTTGTTTCTTTTTCCTATATATATACAAATATAACTGAATGATATTTTTCCTTCATATTATAAAGAGTCTGAAACACACTTTTACTTGGCATATTTACACTTCATTACACCATCCCTTACTCTTAAGGAGTAGATGAGCCTCCCTTAATACACTTCTAAAAAAAAAAAACACAACCAATAAAAATTTTCCCACAAAGAATAGGGGGTCTCATCATGAGCCAACCTACCACGATCATAGGATACTAACCTAAGTGGCATTCCCACTATGGCTACCACACCAAGGAAATGGCCTTTGACATTTTCTTTTTCCAAAGGAAAAGAGGTCTCATCACGAGATGACTTGTTTACTTAAGTTACAATCTAGTGAGTGGCATTATCATCATCTGGCTACCAAACCAGGATAATGCTCTTTTTTTGGGAAAAAATGATTCAAATATTTAAAAAAAAAAAAGGAATAAAGATAAGTAATAAAAATTTTCCACAAAGAATAGGGGGTATCATCACGAGCCAACCTACCACGATCATAGGATACTTCCCTAAGTGACATTCCCACTATGGCTAGCACACCAGGGCAATGACCTTTGAAATTTTCTTTTTCCAAAGGACAAGAGGTCTCATCATGAGCTAGCTTCTTCACTTAAGTTACAATCTAGTGAGTGGCATTATCATCATCTAGCTACCAAACMARGATAATGGTCTTTTTTGGGAAAATACGTTCAAGTATTTATAAAGGATACAGGCTTATCTATGGGTTAAAAGGAAACCCTGCCGAGGCTATGGACGCCTGCGCGCAGTAGTGTCTTTGCCTATGGTATGGAAGTTTATCTCAAAAATGCCAAGTTTTTGTGTACCTCTAGATTTCCTTTATTCAAATCATAAGGCTATCATATCAGTTATACTCAATAACTTGGGAAAAGTAACAATATTATGATGTGTGCAATATTCTTTTTTTTAATGAACAAATTTAATTTATTTTTGGTTATTTATCCATAAAACATTTTTGAGCATTGGTATAATAAATTTGAAATTCACATGAAAGAGGATGATCGTTTAATGATTTCTGATTTAAAGTTATTTTTGAAAATTATACATGATTAGTCCCCATCAGTGGCGGCAACGCAATTATTACCTCTCACCAAAAATACCTACACTCATTACATTCACCTACACTAACGATCGAGGACGACCTCTACATTAATGAAGGGAGTGGATGCTCGACATGATTTCCGATAAGATGTAATGATCGTAATAAATGGAAAACCCACATTCTTATATACTTGTTGTCCGCCGATATTTTCTATTTTTGGTAGTTATTCCTCCAAGATGGTCTAACCAAATTTGCAACTAGGAACGATATTCATTCTTATTTTCTCATAGAGATATGGGAAGTCAAAGTGTGTGTAGGGAGCCAACATTACTATGGGTAACAGAGAAGGAAAGAGAAATCCTACACTGCTTAGGGTGGACGAAGTACTTCAACCGTTTGCAAGGGTCTGATACAAACATCACGCTTGAATTATTTCAGAATTTGTAGGGATAAATATCCATAGTTCAGGACATACGAATTCTAGTTACTTTGGAAATCGTAGCAAAGGTTAGATGTCTCCCTAACACAAGAATTCAATGGACAAGAATATATATAGTGCTCAAGGAAGCTGTAGAATATTTCGTAGAGCCTGGAGAATAGTTGGACAAAAAGGGAAAGGGACTTAATTCCAACACCCTCAGCAACCCATGGAAATAACTGGTAGGGGTAATTCAGAGGTACATCACCTGCCATGGACGATACGATGTAATCCAACCATGCCACCTCAAATTGCTAGTGGCACTCAAACAACAGTTAGTAATCAATCTACCTTTCTTCCTAAATGCCATGTTACATGAGGTTGCCTTAAGAACATAGAAGTCCAAGGATGTTGTTATGGTTATCAGCCATCATGGATTAATTAAATTGATATTAAGTAAGGCACTAAGTCAAACCCAATTGACCTGGGATAATCTTATTGGGGCCAATAAACCTTTACAACTGGAACAACCCGAATTATGTCATGAAAACTCATTACAGGAAACTGAAGAGAGACAAGGAGAGAAGGCCACTGCCGAAATAGAAGTTTCACCTCCTCAACCCAAATTAGAGGCATATCCTATTCAAATGATATAGGTTCAGACCTCACGGACATAGGCTCAGACCTCACAGAAAAAGGCTCAAACCCCACAAGCAGGGACACTAACCAGAAAGAGAAAAAGAGAAATGGATTCTCCTAAAAACCCCATTTAGAGAATGAGGATAAATAGACGAACAAGAAACCCTGAAGAAATTCAGAACACAACAGAGCATCCCTTACAGGAAAATGACTAGGGCATTGAGCATACAGAACAAACTTCACAGGGAAACAATCAAGAAGACACCCAACTAGTATCAGAGCATATGACAGAACAATGCTTGAAAAGCTATGAAGAAGAAATATCTCAGGTTTTAGGGAGCTTAGGAGCCTCAATTGACAGAGATAAATCAAAAGGATATCAATAACGAGCCTCTTCTTCAAATCCTGCTGAAAATTTCCCTGATATCGAAATGTCATTTCCTGAGGACACAACATATGAGGAACCACATCATGAGGCAAGAACCCCTCTTGAACAGACATAGCACTTGAAAGGAACAGAAGAACAACTACCTACTAATGAGAATAAAGAATACCTTGAGACTCCTCACAAACAGAAAGCAGGCAAAAGCCATAAGAAAATTAGAAAGCTGAAAAGGAGAACAAGATGTTAAAGAGAAAGGTTAAAAAAGTTGAAGCATTAAAACTAAAGGTTGGCAAACTCAAAGGAATTATTAAATAGTTGAGGAAGAAGTTAGAACAAATATATAAGGCCCACCAAAGAAAGAAAAACAAAAAGTCCAGAGTGCATGGGAGAAATCCTCTTCCTAAAAGAATGGTCACTACAAACTCTATGGAAACACAGACAGACCCTGAAGAGATAACAGTAGAGGATGAAGCAGCTCAGAATGAGGAGGCAATTACTTCAGAAACTGTTGATGTTGAGGTACAAATAGATACCCTAGCCTCAGAGGAAATACCTCAATCCCTCGAACACGACTCCACCATTAGGAGATTGGAGGAAGAATTGATACACTCCCAATAAAGATTGATTCAAATTCAGAATGAATTGACAACTATGGCAGAAAATATAGCATTCCAATATCAGGAATAGAATGCCATCATTGATAGAATGGAAATAGGGCTTATACAATCTCAACAAGAATTAACTCAGTCGATATATGAGATGGGCACTATAAGAGAATATAGAGCAACTCAGTCTCAGGAACAAGATATTGTTATTGATAGGCTAAAGGCTAAGCTGGTACAAGCTCGACAAGCCTTGACTCAATCTAGAGAAGAAATGATCAGTAGGGCTGAACATCAAAATGTTGTTAAACAACTAAAGGATATGTTGACAACAGAAAGTGAAACATATGCTAAGCTCACCAAATCCAAAGAAAAAGTTAAGAAAATGCAAAGTCAATTTGAAAAAGATTTGGAGCAAATCAAGGAGATTTGTGATGTGTACTCTGATGCAATCAATTGTAGAGCCTATACCACCAATTATACCCTATTCTTATTGGAACATTACCTGTTGTTAAGGGTAAAATCCATCAGAGTAGGTATGCCGATTACATTTTCCATTGTCCCTGAGTTCATTTCATGTTTTAGAGAGAAACAAGAAAAGGTGCATTATTTTCTATGTGAATTATACTTCCATAATTCATTTTGGAAGATGACAGAAAAAATAATCCTGGTCCCTTTATTGGAGATATTCAGTTCTAGGCATTCATGTCCTTTACTAAAAACCAAGTTATATGGGGCAAGGCCCACAAGAATTTTATAAAGAGGGAAACATGGTTAGATCTATGGATCATAGGAGAACCTCTCAAGTCCTTTCTAGACATTATGTAACATAGAACCTTTATGAAAAAGGGGGGTGTTAGAGATTATCTAGCCCCCATCCATAGAAATTTGATTCGTTCAGGCATCATATACTTTAGAGAACTCAAATAAGAATCCCTTGATGCTTCTAAGATGAGATGGGATGCATCCTCCATTGAAGTCAAAATTAGGGAGCCCTTCAGGTTTAGGAATTTCTTTGTAGCTGCCTACAGAGTAGAAAGGTATTATAGACTTCTCCTGGAAGAAGGACCTGCTTGGATTGGATGTAGGTATAATCCCCCTATCCTCTAGTTTCCTCCAAAAAGTTACCAAAAGGATTATCAAATTAACAAGAAAAGGGAGGATGCTGGTTTCGAAGAGATAAAAGAAGTAATGGGTTCAAGAGACCTGGTGAACCAACTTTCCCTCCTTAGAGCATCACTTCTTTACATGTAAGATCTCAGCTTGCATGAGGACGTGCAAGAAGGTAAGCCGAGAGGCATGTTGGGTTTGAAAAAGGTACAAATATCCTCCTTATTCATACAGTTTGTGATACAATCTTGAGTGACTTTTCTGTTAATTAGGGATAAATAGAATGGAAAATGATTAATATGTCTTCTAGTGATATTACTGAAGTCATGATGAATGAATTCTAAAAGCGGTTGGAATTGTTTGATTTTTTTACAGGATTTGTTAAATATTGTCAAAACCGAAATATGAAAGGATATCTTGAAGATGTGTGAGCCATTGGAGATTGAGGAATTTTGGCTCAAAAGCAGTTTTAAAGATGATTTGGTTTTCTATATTGTAACTTTATAATAAGTAAATCAATCCTGAGGATATTCCAATCCTCAGGATGGCTTGATTTACTCAGATTATTGCACATATAGAGGATAATAGATCCTAAAAGACAATCTAAGAATTACGTTTAAGTATTCAGACTTAGAGTTACTCTGCACAAGTTGTTTTTGTGAATGATGTACCAGCTATGAAGTGAATAAAAGATTTGATCGTTGTCACCATTTCTATATACTGAGTTTCTTGTAGCAATGCTTCTAAGGACCAAGGGCCCAGTATAAAGGAGCTATTGTTTCAGCTATAATTGTATCAGTTCGATTTATGTTTTATGATTCAATCCCCTTTTACAATAGTTAAGACGAATGCATAAGTGTGTTAATGATTCCATACGATTTGCATACAGAAGATAGATATCTCTCGAGTGTTAATGATTGTTGATTCCAATTTCCATTACTGTAGTTTTCTACTTGACATTTCCTCATGTTTTCATATGCATTGTTCCTTTTACTTAAGATTCTCATTAGCTGGTCCTTTCGAATAGGTTACAATTTTCATTTGTTTCAGTTAAAGTTACAATTTTTGTTCCTTTCCATTCAGTTATGATTGTTGTTCCTTACGATTAGATTACAATTGCAGTTTATTTCTATTAGAATAATTTGCTATTTCCTTTCCAGCAATTCAATTCCTAGTTAATAGTCAATTCTACAAGTCTTTACTCAAATTCAATCATTTCTCTTCAGTGAAATGAATTTAGCAAGTTAGTTAGTTCCTTTTCATTCACAACATGCTAGCAATTAGATTTCAATTATGTCAAATAAGAAATTAATCTTATAATCTTTAAATGAACATTTGAGGAACTTGATTGTGGATAAACTCAGGTTTTCTTTAGCTATGCGATTTTAGCCTCTACAAGCTATCTGCATAGACTTTGTTGATGTTCTTGAGATAAAAGACAAATCCTCGTGTTGATAAATTAATGTTAAAACTAATGTTGTTTTAGGACATCTTTAGACCCCAACACTTGGCTCTCCTATGACTTCCCAAGAGTTTAGTTGGAAAAATTATCAAGACTCTGTCAATGGAAGGGAAAAATTGCCATATTGGGAAAGACTATGGTCGGATCTAGTGTAGGAGGAGTTCAGGCAGAACACCAGAGATGGCTCTTCATCAAAGCATGATGGTGAAGAGGATTGTGCTTTAGCTTCCAGGGCAAGGAAAGGGAAGAGGAAGAAATTCCATTCAAAATTCAAGTCTAAAGGAAAGAAGCTATACTTTTCCAAAGTGAAGTGTTTTCACTATCACGAACATGGGCATCTCGCTACTAACTATCGATAGAAGAAGAAGAACAAGAAGGCTGCTAGAGTTGCAGCTGGTGAGGCCCTTGCCTCGCAGTTTGAAATTTACTTCTCCTTGATCGCATGCATGGCATCAAGTGCATTGGGATCAATGTGGTATTTGGATAGTGGCACTTCCTTCCACATGATGGGAGATAAGGAGCTTTTCAGTGACTTGGAGGAGAGATATATCAAAATGCATATTGAGATGGGCGACGATGGATGATACAGTGTGAATGGAATTGGTACCATTACCTTTCAGAGGGATTTAGGTAAGCCATTTCAATTGAAAGATGTTATGCATGTTCTAGGTCTGAAGAAAAACTTGGTCTCAGTCGCAATGCTAGAGGACATAAGCTATGAGGTTGTTTTCAGTGATGGAAAATATTTCCTGTGACATAAAACAATGGGTCAAGTAAAGAATATAGGGATTCGAGTTAAGAATATCTACAAGCTGGAGGTAGATGGTTGTGCTTCCATGATGGGCAAGGCAAAAAAAGTGGTGAGCCAGGATGAGGGAGAATTATGGCACGGGTGATTGGGCCATCTTCATCATGGATCCTTGAAAATAATACAGAAAATATCTACTGGACTTCCAATGGGAACACTTGCTCAGTTAGATCAGTGCAAGGGTTGCACCATGGGGAAGTATGTAAATTCCACCTTTCATGAAAAGGAGAACCATGCTTCAGTGATCCTGGAGAGAATTCACACAGATGTGTGTGGACCATTCTTGGTTTCTTCAACAACAAAACATAAGTATTATGTTATTTGTTGATGGATTTTCTCATAAATGCTGGATCTTCTTCATGCAATAGAAGGTTAAAAAATTATCAAAGTTCTGTGAGTTTAAAGCATTGGTGGAGAAACATTCGAGGAAGCAAGTGAAGGCTCTGAGGAGTGATAATGGTGGAAAATACATCTCTAACGAATTCAAAGACTTCTGCAACAAAGAAGGAATTCGAAGAGAACTCATAGCACCTCATAACCCACATCAAAATGGGGTTGCAGAGAGGAAGAACAGAATGATCGTGGGTGTAGCATGAGTGATGTTGCATGATCAGGGCCTACCAATGCATTTGTGGGTGGAAGCATGCAACACTGCAGTTTATGTGAAAAACTGTAGTCCTCATAGAGTATTTGGCATGAGTAGACCTGAATAAGATTTCACTGGTAAGAAACCTAATGTTTCTCATTTTAAGATTTTTGGCTCATATGTTTATGTGCATGTCACCAAGAATGTCAGGAAGAAGCTAGAGCCAACTACTGAATTTGGGATATTTGTGGGGTACATAGAAGCACCCCATAATTATCGTGTGTATTTGTCTAACAGTAAGATGACTGTTATGCGACGCGATATAAAATTCGATGAAGGGAAAGCCATGCGATTTTCGCTTGAGAGGGAGATAGACTTGCATGTGGAGGAGGAAATTTTGGTTCCCAAAGATGAGTCTCAAGATGTGGATCAACCACATGAGGAGGTTCATGGAGTGGAGGAAGCCACTCATGCAAATCCATCCATAAAAAATGGTAGAAAGCGCACCATGGAAGATGATAAATTGAGACTAGATGTTGCATAGAATGTAGGAGCCCCTACTTCACAGTGCAGACAAAGACAATGTACTGATCAATTTACTGGATACATGGCTCTCATGAGAAAATGTATTTTGATTGAACCATATTCCTTTCAGGAAGAAGTGCAAGATCCCACTTGGGTTGATGCAACGGTGGAGGAGTATGACTCCATTGCCAAAAATAGTGCACGGGAAACTGTCCCAAGACCAGTTGACAAATCAGTGGTAGGTTCGAGATGGATCTACAAGGGTAATATTTTAATCATTGTTCTTTATGTTGATTATTTAATACTGAATGGTGATGAGCATTTGATACACTCATGCAAGGAGGACCTTGCAAAGGAGTTCAAGATGAAGGATATGGGACTTCTTCATTATTTCCTTGGATTGGAAATATGGCAGTGAGATGGTGAGCTTTTTGTATCTCGAGGCAAGTATGCAAGGTAGATACTGGGTAAATTTCACATGGAAGGCTAATACTCCTATTCCATGGAAACTTGAAGAAAGAGGATTATACTTCTAGAGAGGTAGTGGATGCTACTGTCTATCGACAATTAGTGGGTTCGCTAATGTATCTAGTGAACATGAGACCAAACATTTTCTATGTAGTTAACCAGCTGAGTCAAGCGATGGTTAAGCCAACCAAGCTCTTTTGGAAGGCAGGTAAGCATTTCCTAAGATACCTGAGGGGCACATATGAGTATGGATTATGGTACATACGAATGGATTAGGTGAAGTTGCATGGCTTCATGGATGCAAATTGGATGGGCAACCCAACAGATAGAAAGGGCACATCAAGGGGGATCTTTAGTATCGGATATACAATTTTTTCTTGGTACAACAGGAAACAAAGATCCGTGGCACTCAGTTTAGAGGAAGCATAATACATGGCAGCAAGGCAAGCTGCATGTGAGGTTATATGGATGAGAAAGATCTTGGTTGGTTTGTTTGGTTCTCATTTAGATCCAAGAATGATTCATTGTGATAATCAAAGTTGCATTAAACTCTCGATTAATCTTGTGTTTCATGATAGATATAAGCATATAGATATCCAATATAACCATATAAGAGATTGTGTGAAGCGGAAGATCGTGTTTCTTCAGTACATTCCTATGAAAGATCAAGATGCAGACATTTTGACGAAGGCGCTCACCAGGAGCAAATTTGAATACCATAGAGAAAAGATCGGGGTGAAGGATAATCCCTTTCTTGTTGAGAGGGAGTATTGATATTCAACAAGAATATCCTTGTGAAAATTATGCACCTACACTAGGATGGAGCCTCAGGCTATTTTTAGGTGGAAGTCAATTTTTAGATGATGAGAAAATTCTATTTATAGATGATGTCTATTTATAGATGGTGAGTGAATTCTATTTATAGATGTATGTTGACTATTATTATCCCTTAATAATAGTTGTGCAAGAAATATTAATATATTCTCAATGAGCACTTGGAAATAGTTAACTGAAGTGGAAAATCAGTTAGCTATAGGAAATTTGAGTTCAAAGGTTGACTGGTGGGACATGCAAATTGAATTAGTTGTAACTAAGTGATTCGAAGTTATAACGGAGTTGGATGTGTAGTTATATGAGTTGTGAAGTAGTTTAACTCAATTAAGTGAGTTAAGATTAGTTGTACTAGTTGTAACTGAACTTACACTAGTGAGAGATCAGTGAATTAATTATTAATTAACTCATAATCAGTGATCTCACATGCAACTGAATATTTACCACTGTTAACTACATGCATGTCAGATCCAGTGGAGACCCAATTGAGATAACAGGTGAAAGGGACAATTTGACTATCAATTGTGACATTAGTGAGTGCACTCATGCAACCACACACATGTATGTGCCCATGAGGAATGTGCAGCCTAAGTAAGAGGGATTCATTCATTGCAGGGATTTCCATCATCAGGGATTGCGCAGAGCAGGTAGGTTGTCTGGAGGCAGTAAATTAGCACATGCATTTGCCAATTTTTGTAAGATAGTGTGAGATGATTGTATATTGTACTGAGACCTCTTGGATTAGAGTTTTGCATGAGATTGTTTCACGATCCATGATATATACATAATATATGATAGTGGGGTTTTTAGCTTTATGATTTCCTGGTAAAACATCTGTGTTATGTGTGATTGATCTTTCTTCTTGATACTGCAATTGGCGATCGTGTTTTAAATTCTGCAAGAATATTTGTAGAATTGATTCTATATTTAACAGTGGCATATACTTGTTAGATCAGGAGAATCCAAGAAATACATATTTTGTACTGAAATTTCTACAAGCGTTTTGTTAGATTCCCAGCTCGTCATCCTGCAACTCAACAACGTGTATTATGTTCATGATCCTTGTCTTTTCTGCAAATACCTGCAAGTTAGAATCCTATCTCGCAACTTTGATTCTATCACATTTTCACATATTCCAAGAAACCTCAATCAATGATCCAGGTGGATATCAATGGCCACCCACCTTTTCCAACTGGCTCAAAACAATTTTCTTGAAATTTCGGTAATTTACTATTTTTACTAGCTTTTAACTTTCGGGGCCATTTTGAGGCCTCGAATGACGTTTTTGAGAAAAAAGTGATAAATATAGAAGTTCCTTTGATATTTCATCCAAAATTAATCTCCTCGACGATACCTTTCCAATGGGCTATCATCGCCTAAAACGGATATCGTATGCAAAAGTTACAACCTTGGGAAATTGATGTACTAACTTACCCAAACGGGGCCAACATGACATTTGATGCTTCATCTCCTAGGGTTAGGATTTTGGATGTCTAGGTGTTTTGGAATTCCTTCTTATTGTAAAAAGGCCTTCAGAGCCTTATTGTAATCATCTTCTTATGAATGCGAGTAGCCATCACATCTCTTCTCAGAGATGATTTGCCACCATTCTGGCGAGTCTTTTGTTGGATCATGTTGTCATTGATGCCAATGGTTTGATTGATTGATGTCATTGATTAATGTCAAGTGATTGATTGATGTCAAATAATTGATTGATTGATTATTTATGTAATATAATATGTATTTTCCTTGATGAGAATGCATAGATGAAGATGGATCAATGAGTTCTCATTGATACATGATGAAGATGGATCGATGTGGTTCCATTAGTATATGATGCATTGTTGGAAAAATGTATAGATGACTCATTATTGTCTTATCATGATTGATAAGGTGCACAAATGGATTAACTCCAAAGTGGTCCCATTATGGTGAAAGCCCTCACGGGAAGACGCTTTGTGGATTGAGTTATCCTAGAAGAATGGTTGGAGAACCCATGCTCTCATTATTGTCTTATCATGATTGATAAGG
>ML781981.1:332021-342296 GCA_009831015.1 Picea engelmannii | reverse complement strand
GAAGGCCGAAATGCAAGGAAGGATAAATTCTTTTGATGGTGCTTTCTAAGGTATGTTATTTACAGGTCATCTCACCATTTTCACTATAACTTTTTTTCTATAATGATTCAGATCCTAAAATTTCTATGCAAGTGAGAAAACATCGCCAAGTATCCGTGGTTAATAATTTATCTTGTGGGTCATTGTATTTTTGGAGTTACACTCCGTGGAAAATAGGGTTTGTGGCTAGTCCTGAAACTAGTCAAAATCAGGTGTTTCGGGTAAAAACGTCATAGCTTCTTCATAACAAATCCAAATTTAGTGAGACAAATTGTGTTGGTTAGATTATAGTCTTTAGTATTCTCTTTAATAGTTTCAGATCTATTCATCAAATATTTTGTGTGGGGCACGCTCTACAAGGTCTCTCTCTAGAATAAGACAAAATTCAACAAGGTATGTCATTTTTGCTATAACTCATTTTCTGAGAGGTTCCAAGTAGTGCCACTTGGAGGAATTGCATAAAACAAATTGACGAACATTGTGTATCAGTTTTAGATATTTATTCATTATAGGTACAAAGTAATGATTATTTCAAGTTAGGGTTGTTGACTAATCCAAAACTAGTCATGGTTGAGACAAGCAGTTGATGAGTTGGCACATACATGAGGTGTATAGTTGAGGATGTTGGTATATATTGATGAGTCATTGTTGATGAGTAGTTGACACATGATTGGTATATACTTGGTACATGGTTGGATGCACTTGTTTATGGTACAGGTTGATTACAGGTTGTTTGGCACAGGTTGGTGAATGGTTGATGCTCTTGTTTATGGTACAAATTGATATCTATTGAGGATTGTTGCCTCATCTCAGTTGGTGCTGAGAATGCAAGATGGATCTTGCATATAGAGCTGGTGCTCTTGTAGAGTTGTACTCTATTCAGTTATTGTTGATAAACCCCAAGGATTGTAGTCCGTAATAAAAAGAAAATTGTACATACATCTTGTGTTCTTTGTGTTCATTGTGGTAATGACTTGTTGATGATATATTGCTGATATATGTTGTTGATATGTGCTCACATCTAACTAGTTATAAATGACAACAATGGGTAATGAGTAAATGTTGAATGTTAATTGATGAGTTTTTGTGCATGAGGGAAGTTTTGGGAAAAAGAGCCCCACACTCATTCACTCCTCCTCTAAGTGTGGTAGGTGTGTCCAACATCTTTCACTTTGTATTTTTATAGTCTATGTACATTTATTTCATTAATATAAATCATGTGTTACGATATCTCTGTGTTTGTGGTTGCATCTCTAATACATTTATGTTGTATTATTGGATATCCGCGATATCTCTGTGCATTTATTTATTATATCTCCACTCTCATTTTGTGCCAAAAATAATTTGGATCAGTGGTATCAGAGCAGACTGCTCTTGATCATTTTTTTCAGTGCATGTCCCCGACGATGTTCAAGTATAACAAGTTGGGTCTCAAGCTTGTCTCTCTTGAAGACAATCGCTCTCGCACGCCCAAGAAACCCTCCATGGCAGAAGAAAATAAAAATGACAGAGAAGACGATTATACCAATATGTTTCTTGAGAAAGCTCTCATGTGACAGAGGGAAGAAATGATGGATAATTTTTCCCACATCCTTCAATGCCTACTGATAGAAACATGTGAATATTCATAAAACAACCACTTTGGAAGAACCTCTCCTTTAAAGGTACAGGTTAACTTTGATATTTGAGTATTTGAAGTTCAGATAGATGGAGATGCCCTAGACAAATGGTTAAATATGTTAGAAGGTTATTTCTATATTCATAATTTTTCCAACAAGGAAAATATCACCTTCGCACTCCTTAAATCTCTCCCCCATGTCAAACATTGGTGGAAAAATTACTGGGAGAAAAACTCCACAGAGGAGTCTGGAATATATGGGGCCGAGCCCACTTGGGATTTTTTTGTGGATGCAGTAAAGGAACAATATTACCCTGTTGGAAACTATGAGGAGTAGTACAAGAGATGGACCACATTGCGACAATATAGGGGCCAAGAAGTTCTGGAGTTCACCAATACCTTCCATACCTTGCGCACCAAGCTGGGTATCAAATACTTTGAATGACATTTAGTTCTGAAATACCGTGGGGCTCTACACAGATACATCCAAACTGAAATGGATTTTCTGGATATCTCATCACTTGGTGTTGCTTATCGATATGTTGTTAAAATCGAGCAAAAATTTAAGCACCAGAACAAATGATAGTTCAAGTATGAAAGTTTGCAACAACCAAAGTATGACAAAGATGACCCTAACAAACAGTCTCTCGAAAACCAGTCAAATCCACATGAAAAGAAGGGTCATCGAAATACAAAGAAGGACACTGAAAAATGGTGTGATTTCCAAAAAATTCCTTGGCACAAAACCAATGAATGTCGCTCAAAACAGTCATTGGTCCTCGAGATCAAAGAAAAGGAGCCGAACCTTGATTCTGAACCTGATTCTGAAAATAATGGTAAAGGATAGATCATTGACGCAGACCCCACTGTTATTGTCATGACCACAACAATTCAACCAGAAGAACAAATAGATCCTGAAGAGGGGGAACACCTTTTTCATTCACATATGTGGGTGAAGGGGAGCCCTTTTCATTTTATTGTTGATAGTGTAAGCTAGAAGAACCTCATCTCAGCAGAGGTCGTCAAAAAGTTGGGATTTTCGACAACACCACACCCACAACCATACAACATCGGGTGGCTTCACCAAGGATGATATCTTCATGTGAGCCAGCAGTGTCAATTGTCATATGGCATCCATCCCTTCAAGGATGAGGTATTATGTGATGTTTCCCCACTGGATTTCTGTGATGTTCTCTTGGGCCAGCCATATGTGGAAACGCCATGATGTTTATGAGTCTCGACCCCGCAGTGTCATTATTTCTCTAGGGGGTCATATCTATAGAATACCAGATGTAGTTCTGGCTATTTTTCCACTTAAACAGTGTCGCAAGGTAGTATCTCATACTGCAATATCCATCTTCTTCACAATCTGTTCAAAAGGGGAACAAAAGGACACTGCAACCATTACAACCTCTCCCCAAGCACCTTCTATCCAACAGAAGCAGGTCGACAAGGTTGCAACAAAGCACACAGATTCCTTCTGCACACCGTCCTCTCATGTAGCTTGAATTTTTGAATAGCCTTAGCCTTAACAGGTTCATGACATACTTCCACAAACTAAGAAACACAATGTCTCCAACAATGCAAGCAACTCACCAAGATTTAGATTCAACAAACATTTTTTCCTTTCCCCCAAGCACTCAACGCAATGGATATCATTTCTTCCTAAGTAGGTATGATTGATATAGGTGGATATCGGTGGCCACCCACCTTTTCCATCTATCTCAAAATGTTTTTCTAACAATTTTGGTAATTTGCTATTTTTAGTAGTTTTTAACTTCTGGGGCTATTTTGAGGCCCTAAACGATGTTTTTGAGAAAATGGGGAGAAATATGGAATTTCCTTCGATATTTACTCCAAAATTAATCTCCTCAATGATACCTTTCCAACGGGCTATCATGCGCCTAAAACGAAGATCGTATGCAAAAGTTACGACCTCGGTAAGTTGATGTACTAACTTACCCAAACGGGGCCCACATGACTTTTGTCGCTTCATCTCCTAGGGTTAGGTTTTTGGATGTATAGAGTTTTTTGCTTTCTTGTTTATTTTAAAAGGCCTTCAGAGCCTCATTGTAATCATCTTCTTACAAATTTGAGTAGTCGTCACATCTCTTCTTAGAGATAAGATGCCACCATTCTAGCGAGTCTGTCACTCTGTATTTTTACAGTCTCTATACATTTATTTCATTAATAGAAATCATGTATTACTGTATCTCTGTGTTTATGGTTGCATCTCTGATACATTTCTATTATATTATTGGATATCCATGATATCTCTGTGCATTTATTTATTATATCTCCACTTTCATTTCATGTCGAAAATAATCCAGATCAATCAAGTAGCAGATCACATGGCTAACCTAGTATTGGATTAGCATTTTTCACATTAAACACATCATATACATAGAATGATACATTTTTCAAAATATAGCACTAGACATCACAAATCATAAACAAAAAACACAAAAACAAGAATAATCACCAATATATTCACCATATATATCATAAAGGTCATCATTGTTTTACAAAATATATATATACATCTGCCTGAAGGCTCATAAGTCTCATCATCCCTATAAATACAAAATTGGGTATCAAATACCCTATACAAATTCGGGCCCATAACCCCATATATGTCAACTCAGCACTCAAGGTGCCCCTAGAGCTCCCCACTAGGTCCTATGTCATCCGGAGGTACCCCACCAGCTGGGGGAACTCTCGCTCCAGGGGGTAGCTAACCCATCATAGTTTCCCCCACCATAGCTTCCCTATGGATCAATTCTTGCCACTCCATCAATACGCCTACACACTGGTCTAGGACGTCTTCATCTTGGATGATGGCCCATACACCTTCTGGAACCCCCTATAGGATCCCCTCAAATTGTCAATGCAGACCCTCTAAAAATGTTGCAGCATCCCCCTGCGGCTCTCTCGACGGTCTTTCAAAGGCATCATCCCATCGACACCTCTGCCCATCCCTCACCTTTGTAGGATCCTATCGAGCCAGCTTCCATTGAGCTGGATCCTGGACAACCTCCTCCTCTCGACCCCGGGGTCCAAAATATACAAAACAACACAGATATAGTGTCATCATCCATATACATGTCTGATCAACGCTATCTACCAAAATAAAAAATACATATAACACACATACCTCTATGTTCCCATTCCTCCCCTCGAGGTAGTACCATGTATGGATATTTCCTATAGTCCATACCAACATATGGAAACTATAGAATCACCTGTGGCATCTACCGCCATGCTAGAGAAACTATGGTCGTAAAGTAATGGCCACCCTCCCCTCCTCCATGTTGAGCCAAAACATGTGCCCATCACATCAATCGAGGCTCTTGTCGTGATGTTGTCACTAATAGAATTCAAGGGCACAATAGAGGCACCATCTCCAAGAACTAGGACACCAAAACTGACCCGAAGGTAAAGTCACCAGAATCAACATGCCTACACTGGTTCAACTGGGACACCATCTGGGTCTGCATCAACACACCCCATGCGAATAGGTCTCCATGCAAGACCTCCTCAACCATCCTCAGCATACCTTCAGTGATATTCTCAGTGCCCAAGGATCCATAAATCCTAACTACCATAGCTGCGATGCACTATGTAAGTAGGTCATCTAGAGCCTCAATCCGCACTACTGAACCCGACATAGGGTTTTTCCTAGAACAATGTCATGACGCGATGGTCTCTACCCTGTCCTCCCCTGGTAGATGGGGATCCACGACCAAAAAACTCCCCCAGAATGGGAGTCCTGTCAAAAAATAGATGTCCTCTGCTGCAAAGAATGCCAGTTGCTCCCCCCACACCATAAAACACGATAGGTCAGTGCTCCACATCGGGATAAAAAAAATAGAGTAATAAATCCTGTGACCGTATCACAGGACAATCGAAACAATTTAGAAGCCTGCAGGCTACCAATTGTCTACATACTACTGGCTGCTCCCTCACAACCTCTCTCAGTTGATCCCATTCTTTCTCTTGTCAATGGACTGGCATCACACCCAACTCCGTTGATCACCTGCATTCACCCAGAAACACTTGATCAACCATCTCATACATCAAAAAACATAAACATAAAAAACTCATACATCCCCAAACCTGCACACACTACACAACTTCCCCCCAAATAGTTGTGCATCTATGCGTGATTGTTCCACAAATAGTTGCGCACTAATGCATGATTGTCACATTCACAATCACGCATAGGTATGTAGTTGTCCATGATAAAGGTGCACATCCAATGTGCACCTATATATCTAACCCACACACACATATGTGCGGTTGTTACCTACACATCCGCACATTTTGCATGGGATTTCCCATCACAACCATGCATTCATTAATGCATGACTGTATGGGAAAAACCTACACATAATGTGTGGGAAACCGAGTTCTACCCACACACACATGTGTGGTTATTCCCCCCTTTTCCATGCATTAGTGGGAACCTACCTCAAAAAACCCTTGTACGGCCCTTCATACAGTTCCTAGCTACCCTCCCCCAAGTCCAAAAAGTACAGGATGATAAGGTCACTAACCTGTCTCTCAAAAACGCCGGATCGATAGCCCCATGCTCCCACAATATTCAAATCACCTCATAGCTCTCTTGCCATATCAACAGTAGTGTCGGTGCAAATGAGTTGGCATTGTGGGCCCACCATCCATATATAATCCCTTTTGCCCAACTTCCACATTCTGTTACAGGAGCCCAAAACCTTTGTTTTTTGAACTGTTCTCAACCATGTGATCCTAATCCAGCCACCTACACATTCACATTCATCGAGTTATCATCAACACTTCTCCCCAGAGAAGTATTTTTTCATGCCATGTTGAGGTACGCATGATTACGTTCAGTTTTATCAAATAGTTGTTATATGTTCTTTATCATTAGATATTGTTCATGTTCGGTATTTAGTTTTTGTGCGGGTACTTCTTCAGCAAGCTTGCAACCCCTTCAATTATATATTCGACACTGGCATGTAATTACTCCCTCTATAAACAAATTGCATATCCCAGTCACATCCTCTGAAATTTTCCTTTAGGGTCCCTACATCCGACTCTGTAGTACCTTTACCTTTGCTACATTTTGGTACTGTCAACCGATAACACTCTCACCCACATGAGTTTTCCCATTCATAATTCCCCTTGGCAATTTGACACTCCTGTTGTTTTTTCACCCCCTAGGATTGGGAATCCCGATAGTTGTTGTACTTCCAAGAATGAAAAACATACTTATTCTTATCATATTGATAACCTTCCCAATGGAATCCCTGGTCATATCATCCTACACTTGGTTCTGTTGACTACACCCCTATAGTTCCATTATCCCTCTGTCTCATTCACCATCAGTTTTCCCATCTTTAGATTGTCCTCCATCCATTTACCTAATAGAGAAACCCACCCATAGGGCACCCACCCTCCACAAATTATCTTTCAAAAACTTGTGCCTATTGGTCCTTGGGTATAGATTAAGAAAGAAAGCGAATAAAAAGAAAAAGAAAAGATGAAGTGTGAACTACATGGAAGGCACATTGACTGAGATTGGGTCGTAGTGGTTAAAGAAGCAGAAAAGAAGGAGAGAAGCAAGGGAAAAAAATTCGTTGGATGAGAAGATCGAGGAGAACATATCAGTAAGGAAGATAGATTGTGGACAACTCAACAAGAAAAAAAAGTCACCAATGGATTCTTTGGATCACCTCACGGGAAAGATGGAAAGACAGACTGGAAAATCCCTAAAAACATGGTTCAAAGTGGACCTAGGGTTTTAGACACCTAGGGTTTTGGCATTTAGGGTTTTGACACCTAGGTTTTGACCTAAGGTTGTCTGAGAGCTATTGTAATGTATAAATAAGAACCTAGATGAGAGAAGACGGGTTCAATGTTCCTCATTAGTTGTTCGGTGTTGGTTATTGGTGTTATTGGTGTTTTTGTGAGTGGGAGAAGTGATGTGTGTGAGAGCACTCTGGTATTGTAAGATCTTCAGCTGGGTGCGAATATCAACCCTGTAGCTAGGTGCACAAGGTGGGGAGAGAAAGAGAGAGAAAGAGAGAGAGATCTGCAAGCTAAGAGCGCAAATAGAATTGTATGTTTTCCTATAATATCAAGAAACAAAGTTATGTGGAAGTAGCCCTAGGGAGAGGGTGAACCATGTATATCTTGTTGTTTGGTGGGATTGATGTTGTGTTCTTTTTCCTTCGGATTATTGTATTATTGCATCATTGTGTTAGATCTGAGATACAAGTATGGAAAGTAGGTTTAAGTTGGTAAATGATATCTAGTTTTTGTGTTGCTATTGTTTTTTATCCACTTTGTATTTCCTCTGGTTGTAGACACCTATGTCCTGCAACCCCCTATTGCTACTTCAGGTGATACTACATTTTCATCGCAAGTGTTTCCTAAAGGGAAAATAGTTAGGGCTTGTTGGTGCGTTGTTAGAGCTGAACCCTGGGTCTACCCCTATGCCAAAAAATGGTTCTGTTGTCGGGACTGGGATCTTCTTGAGGGAATGTCAAGGTGGTTTCCATCAAAGACATAGATTTAGAAGTGGATAGAAGAACAAGAAAAGGACTTCACAGAAGCCCAGAACAAGAACCCTAATCTTAGCACAAAAGATTGGTTGGTAAAGTATATCTTTACCGATATACATGAGATTTTCTTTGGAGGTATTCATAAGGAGATATACGAGTGGTTAGCCAGATTAGCAGATACCCAGTTTGAGATCAGATCTAGACCTCTTGTGGTTTGGACGTCGGCTCTAATCAATAAGGTCAAGAGAGTTGATAACACCGTGTCAAGAGTAGTAGATCACTGGTTTGATAGCACCATTGGAGGGCACATCACTAAGTTTTCTATTGATAGAGTAGAGTAATCTAGCCAAGCAAAGAGATATTTATTTAGGGGATCTATAGGAAAAATTTTACACTTTTTTAAGTTGAAGATCAAGATGCTATTGCGTGAGAAGAACATGTTGAAGATATAGTAGTTGGTCAAATTGAAAAGCTAATGTTCAAGAATTTAGACACTGACATCGACACTGAGGTTGGACATACGCACAGTGGGAGAACCTTTAGAGAAGTTCCTCTTGTGAACTTGTTTGAGAGGAATCACGAACCACTAGCATAGGATGAGGGGTTCTATAATGGAGAATAAGAAGAGTTACTGAATGAGGAACATTCAAAGTCCACTTGGGTAGAGGAAGGGAAGACTGAAGAACCTCGTCGAGGAGAATTAGAAACTTGAGGAACTGCACATACTTTCAAAGTAAGTACTACTACTCCCCCTATTTTTTTAGCAGCGTTAAGTAACCAAAGTAGTTAGAGTTATCAAAGAACTTAGAGCACTATTATGCACAACTCAGTACATACTTAGTCAGGAAACCTAGGAAGATCTATGACAGATGATATGAGGTTACCCACCTTTAGGGGAGATGGATCTGAAGATCCTGATCAACATTGGTTTCTATGTGAAGTCGTATGGAGTATTAAGCAAGTCAATGATGAAGCAGTTAAGAGAGCTCAGTTTAGTACTACCCTAAGAGACTGCACACTGAGATGGTACATGAAATTTTTCCAAGGAGTTTAAAAACCAAAACCACTGAATGTCAGTAAGACTGCATTGGTTGTTGACAATTCAGAGTCATAGTGCATTACATAGATGAAAGAAATCAAAAAGAAAGTAGATGGCATGTTTGGGAGTTCAATCAGAGGTTTAAAACCTTAACAGATAGGTTGAGTTTTCAGATCCCAGATGAGAATAACAAGGAATGGTTCATTGTTTCCATCCTACCACACATAAGAGTCCCTTTGATGTAGAAGAAGATTTCTTTGTAGGCTGAGGCGTTGGAGATCGCCATGAAACTAGAGTAAGCCCCTATGGGAGAATCCAGCTCAGGTATGAGTCAAATTTTGAGTCAACTAATTGTTAGAAAAAAACAAGATCGTAGAGAAATAAAATAAAACAAATGTAGAAATAAAAAACAAAAGATACACAATACAATAGAGACATAGATATACGTGGTTCACCCAGTGTGGGCTATGTACACCAGAGAAATTTCCAGGTCTTTCTTTTATTATTATCCAACAAATGAAGGGATACAATCTACAACAAACCCGTTGTAACTTTCTCTCCGTTCTCTCATAGTCTCCTATCTTAGAATACAATATTCGCTCACATACTTAACCACAATACATTTCCCTAATAAAAGAGGGTTTCCTTCTAGGGAAAAAAACCCTAACATAATTTCTACCATTATATATGTGACCTTATAATGAACGGTCTAGATTTACAATGAAATTACAATATACTTTTACAAGGAATTTTTTCCTTCGGGGGCTTTGCACTCCCCCGCATGGAAGAGTGTACATTATTTTGGGGTTTAAAGTCTTCATGGGGTATAAACATGGTTGAAAACAAAGACCTCTTAATCTAGAAGATAATCAGGCTCCACAACCAACAATCTCCAACTTGGAGACTGATCTCAACAACTCCATCATTGTTGTATATGTTGGACTATGAACCTTCTTGGACCTGGAAAATTTCTCATCTTCACCTTCATGCTTGAAGACACACTGAAACTGAGCAAGAACTCAATTTCTCCCTGG
>ML781981.1:283625-296363 GCA_009831015.1 Picea engelmannii | reverse complement strand
CTTAATCGCAATGGTAATACTTGATTAAATGGCAATAATAACATGTGTTTAAATTTGCAATGTTAATGATGATGGGTGATCGCAATGTTATTAATGGTTTAATTGAAATGTTAATGATGATGTCAGATTGCAATGCTAACATTATTTAAATGGAATGCCAATGACGAGGTTTAAATCGCAATACTATTTATCTTGTAAGGTTATTACATATGCTATAATATTAACATTGTTTAAGCTGCGATATTAAGTACTGCTTAATAGAACGGTAATGCTTGTTCAAAAGGAAATATTAGTAATGGTTTTAATTCGCAAGATTAATGATGATGGTTGAATCACCCTGTTAATATTTGTTTAGTGGAGTGTTCGTGAGGATGTTTAATTGCAAGGGCATTATTCGTTAAATTGAAGTGATAATGATAAGGTCTCCGTAGATTAATAATAATTAGTGGAGCATGTATCCTGATTGATGTCTTCAGGTCTCATTAGGAGTGGGTCGTTATTAGAGTCCTCGTGACTTGCGTCTCCCGTAGTGTTCATGTTTGTCCCTGATTTTGTAGTACTTGGTGGTATTGTATTGCGTAGTATGTTCGTGTTGGGCGGGATATAGACACCTCTTGTAGATTAGTATTTATGTATGTGTGTAAATCCGGTGGAAGGAATCCAGTGCCGTATCAAGAGTCTCGGGCTATTTAGAGGCACAGTTCCACTCTTGCGACACCTTCTGAGCCATATCAATAGTCTCGGGCTGTTTAAAGGCACAGTTCCGCTACTGCAACTCTACTGTTGGATTCCTTCATTTTGTGACAGTATTGTACCTAACCCCTGGTGTCTGTTTCTGCTTACAGCTGCTAGTTGCACACCTTAGGTCAAGGGGTGTTTATTTCTCATTGTCACTAGATCTGTCGGGTCATCTTGATTATGTTCGTCTTACTTGCGTCTTGTTGGTTTGAGTGGTGACATAGGGTCGAGGGGGTTGTTCCTTCTACACGCGCGCACACACGGTTAAAACAAAAAATTTGCACCTGTTGACAGAGTGGTTGTCCTTAACTAGGAGGGTTATTACACATGGATCATGAAAATATCTCATACAAAACTCTAATCCAAGATTTCTTAGTAAAATATACAATCGTCTCACACTATCATACAAAAATTGACAAATTCATGTGCCAATTTACTACTTCCAGACAGCCTGCCTCCTCTGCACAATCCCTTCTAATGGAAAACCCTGCAATGAATGAATTCCTCTTGCCTAGGCTATGCAATCCTCATGGGCACATACACCATGTGTGTGGTTGCATGAGTGCACTCACTAATGTCAAAACTAATAGTCAAACTATCCCTTTCACCTGTTATCTCAACTGGGTCTCCACTGGATCTAACATGCATGTAGTTAACAGTGGTAAATATTCAGTTGCATGTGAGATCATTGATTGTGAATTAATTAATAATTAATTCACTGATCTCTCACTAGTGTAAGTTCAGTTACAACTAGTACAACTGATCTTAACTCAATTAAATGAGTTAAACTACTTTACAACTCACATAACTACACATATAACTTTGTTACAACTTTGAATCACTCAGTTACAACTAATTCGACTTGCATGTCCCACCAGTCAACATTTGAACTTGAATTTCCTATAGCTAACTGATTTTCCACTTCAGTTAACTATTTCCAAGTGCTCATTGAGAATAGACTAATATTTATTGTCCAACTATTATTAAGGGATAATAATATTCAACCTAAATCTATAAATAGAATTCGCTCACCATTTATAAATAGACATCATCTATAAATAGAATTTTCTCATCATCTAAAAATAGAATTCCACCTAAAAATAGCCTGAGGCTCCATCCTAGTGTAGGTGCATAATTTTCACTAGGATATTCTTGTTGAATATCAACAAGATTCTGAGTGAAATCTGGTGCTCAATTCTTGTAGTGGTCTGCATAGATACATCCAGGCTGAAATGAATTTTTTGGACATCTCATCCTTGGGCGCAACCTATCAATATGAAGTCAAAATGGAACAAAATCTTAAACAAAAGACGTGGTAATTTGGGCCTGGGAAACCCTGACATTAGAAGAAAGTATAGGGAAGCCACAACCCATGGAACAAAGGAAAGAGAAAAGATGGATAGCCTCAGGAAAACGATTCTAGGCCGCAAGAAAAGAAGGACACCAGAAAGATAGAAAGATATCGAGAAGTGGTGCGACTTCCATAAGATCCCCTGGCATAACACTGTTGATTACTGCTCGAAGAAATCGCTAGTGGCTGAGGTGAAAGAATATGAATCATATGTGGGTTCTGAATCTGAGTCAGAACCAGAAATATGGAGACAGATCATTGACGCAGAACCTAGTGCCACCGTTGCTACCACCAAGGTCCATCCTCGTGAAACAAATGAGCTAGAAGAAGGTGAGCACATGTTTCATTCAAAGATGTGGGTAAAAGGTGGCCCGCTTCACTTTATCGTTGATAGAGGTAGATATAATAACCTCATCCTAGAATAGGTCCTCAAGCAGCTAGGCCTTCCGACAATTCCGGACCTGTATCCCTACACCATTGGATGGCTCCACCAAGGAAGCGATCTTTACATCATCCAATAGTGCCCCCTATCGTACGACATCAAGCCCTTCAAAGATGAGGTATTGTGTGATTTTTATCCTCTCGAAGTTTGTAATTTTCTTTTGGGACAACCTTGTTTATGGAAGTGTTATTATTACTTTGAACATGAAATTATATGGGATACCCTAGGCAATCCCACATAGTGTTATTTCCTTGATCTCTTACAAGCAATGCAGGAAGGACATATCTCAGACCAGAAAGTTTGTCTTCTTCATGGTTCACTCTCAAAGTGAGTGAAAGATTGCAGCCAAATCTAGGGCCTACGCGACCAACCTCTCCATGCAGCAAAAGCAAGTGGAAAAGGTCATGGAAGAATAGAAAGATATCTTCTCCTCACCTACCGAGGTACCTCTTCACTGTCACATCAAGAATCCCATCAATCTAAACCCCGACACACCGCTACCCAATGGGCTAGTCTATCAGAGATCTCTATTAGAGAATGAGGATATCAAGAGATAGATCTAAGAACCACTCCATAAGGGGCACATCCATCCTAGTTGATTGCCTTGTGGAAGCCCAATCGTGCTGGTGTAGAAGAAAGACGCGACCTGGTGACTTGTTGTCCCTTGACCAAGTTTTGAGGATCCTTGGTCATGTTTGACCTAATTTTGGGACTTCGATAGGCTGTCGAAGGTGGAGCACAAGACGAAGAGGAGATTGTGGGATCTCGACCCATTTTAGGGCTCTTTTTGGGATTCGAGATTATGTAACAGGTATGGTAATGTTGGCCCATGGTTTTACCCATGCTTAGGCCTATTTTGTATGTATAAATATATGTTAAGGATATGTAGTGAGTATGAATGGCTAAGTGACCTTTGGCTAGATGCAAGTGATGGTTGTAGTCCAATCTATGTGATTGAAAGTGATAAGTGCTAAGTGGAGATTGTTGTTGTGCATACTATGTGAGACTTGCATAACTAAGTGCAAGTCATTGTAAGAAACTGTGGAAGGTTGTGTGCTTATATATACTCGAGGAAGGAGGATCTAGCGAGCTACACAGATCTCCTGTCTGCTGCGGAGTGGGGTTTTTGAGGCTTTGTGAATGTAACTAATTGAAGAAGGTAATAAAGAAGATGAAGAGTTGGTGGATGTAGTCCTAGGGTGGGGGTGAACCACGTACATGTTGTGTTTCTCTTATTTGTGGGATGTGTTGATGTGTTTATATGTTAATGTGCTTAGTACTTCGATATAGATGAATGGTAGATAGATATGTTAATGCTATGTTCTTAATAGTATGGATATGACCTATGTGGATATGCTTAGTGCTTAAATATCTTAGATCTGAGTGAATACTGTGATACTCTGTAATTAGGGTTTAACTGTGTTATAACTAAGACTGGATCTGGATGAATGTTAATTGTTGAGTGCTCTGTTAAGTGTTAGAATCACAGATATTTGTCCCAACTAAGGTTGCAAACATCTAAGTCCTACAACCACCCCTGCCTCTACCTCGGGTGAGACTTCATCTGCTTCGCATGTGCTTCCAAAAGGGCCGGTAGTTAGGGTTTTTTTGGTGCACTTTTGTAGCGTTGAACCCTGGGTCTACCCCTATGCCAACAAATGGTTCCATTGTTGGGACCTAAAACTGTGATTGTTGGGAACTGAGGAAAAATAATCTTTGTGCGAATATCTTACCTGAAATTGTGAAATCTCTGTGCATATATCTATCGCTCTAGTGCACAGTATTCTACTTGATCTGTGAAGCTATGTGCCAAGAAGGGTCAGATCTGAAGAAAAGAGGTAAGATCTGCAAGCTATGTGCTCTGATAAAGGTAGAATAGTGAAAAAATTTAGATCTCGAAGCTTTTTGCTCTATTGAAGATAAGATTAGTGGAAATTTGTGTTTCTAAAGTATGGATCTAGGTATGTTTGATAAAAAAATTCCTAGTCTGAAAACTAGGGTACAACTAGAAGAAAGAAGATTTGATTTGAGTAGACATGATAGAACTAATGAAAGATATGTTATACCTATGCATAGAGAGAATGTTTGGACTAACAAATGGATGCAAGATCCTAGAAAAAATTTTTTTCAAGTTAGCTACCATGATCCTAGTGCACAGTATAGGAAAGGATGGGGATCATTTAAGAGAAAGAGAGGATTAACTCTTTGTTACAGTTGCAAAAAACCAGGACATCTTGCTAAGGAATGCCCTGGAAGAATACCTAGTTTCCTCTGATGCAAATCTATGGACCATGAAGTTTTGGATTTCCCTAGAATGATTGCTAAGTTTGAAAAAATGAATAGGAGACAAGAAGACCATGAGGAAGGTCACGCAATTGAGATTATGACAGAATCCCAGAAAGAATCAGAGAAAGTATTGATACGGGTGAAAGAAACCCTGAATGACCATCGACATATCATCTTATCACAGACATTCAAAGAAAAAGAATGTATTGAAGCAAGAATATGAGACTTTGACATTGACCGTGTTCTGGATGAATAAACAAAGGTAAATATTATGACAGAAAGAACTTGGGAAATTCTAGGAAAGCCTGTTATGATTCCTTCATTGGGAGGAATAGGATTATTTAGAGGAAAGTTGATAACCCTATGTGGAATACTTACCCATATATTTATGAGTTCCCATGGAAATTCGACTGAGGAAGAATTTGAAGTTGTTAAACTTATTGAGAACAATGCTCCATTTTCTATGTTATTAGGAAAACCTTGGATCGTAGGAGATCAGGCCAGAAGGGAAGAAGAAGAAATCCTAGAGAAAAAGAAGCAAGAGTTAAAATATTTCATGACTAGGAGGATCGCACACTTGATTGAAGAACAAGAGAACCAAGCAAAGCTATTTAAAACCAGAGACTTGGATGTCGAAGTTGGAAGAACAAAAGGATATTTGCAGAAAAATGAAGTAACTATCCTAGATAGAGAAGAAGTATTACCCCTAATTTCTAGGAAAGAATCTCAACAGTGCAAAGTTACTCTGCCAAAAGAACATAAGAATCAGAATGGAAAAGGGAATTCTGAGACGAAGCTCACCGGGAAGAAGGCTAGAAAACTAAGTAAGAAGAGAGCTAAGATCAAAAAGTTACAAAAAGTTCTAGAGGGAACTTTGAAAAAGAAAAATTTGCAAAATTGGAACTTCATCGGGATATTAGAACAACATCACATGGCACTTCTCCATGGTGAAGCAATATAGTCGTTGGGAATAGTATAATCGTTAGACCGACGACCCGAATGGGTAGAAAGGAATTTATGATCAGAAATTTCACCACTATACCATTGGGACTACACCATAACGGATAAAACCGAGTTAGTGAAGGATTCTCACCCATTGCAAGAGATCCGTTGCCAAGTTATCTATTTATCCTATCGTACCATGCCATGACAACACTTTTTCTAATCATGAATCTAAGCTTGCAGACTAGTTGATTATACACAGTGATCATCAAGATATCACCATCCATCCCGTTGGATTGACTAGTTACTCTTTGAACCTAAGATATTCAAACACGAGCGTGCATGTCGGACGAGCTTAGCATTGTAGATAAAATTGTCAAAGAAGTTCTCAAAGAGTAATGTATGAAAGATAAATGTCTGCAAGTATTTAGCATCATCAACAAGAGGAGTGCAAGCCTCTCCTTCGACTGCTCGTAGAGCCGGATCATCCCAACCATTAGTGGAAAAGAGAACCAAACACAGAGATGACCTAGCAAATGCAAAGCTTATCCTGACCATATTTCCTGATTACATCCCGCCTTTGGCCGACGCAGTGAGTCAAGATAGCGTGCCAAGAGATTTAGAGTACTCCATGGTTACTACGTACCTCCCAAAGGGGATACGCACATTTCATGTGCAACAGGACAAGATCGTAGTGTTGAAGTTCAGTGACTTCAACCTCGTAGATTGGAAGAACTATAGCATGCTCGCCCCATACAAATAATTGACCAAGACGAAGGGGAAGAACTCAAAGCTATTCCCCCAGCTATGGATGATGAACCTCGCATAGTCCACCTTATTAAACGTAATGAGAATCCCACACTTCGGAAGGCACCAAGAACTCAATGCCTATGTCAAGCTATTACTTTCATGTTACCATGGAGGTTACTTATGGCTAGACCACCGTATCATAGTTCATCCAATGTTGATCCATAGGATCACCAGATTAAGTATGCAAGGACCCGACCTATAGGAGTTCTATCTAGGAAAATCCACAGATCATGCACTAGCATAGAATATCAAGGATACATACGACAATGTTGAAAAGGGGACGTGAAGCTACAAGGTAGCCTCCATCTAGAATGGTGCAGTGCACCTAGCCTGCTAGTTAATAGATGGAAAGTTATTAAGGAATAACAGACCTATGCAGGTCATAGGATTTGTCGTTAACCTCGCAGGGAAGTGTGTGGAAGGTCTACAGATGAACTGGGTGAAGTACCTAGTTAATGAGTTGGAACTAGACTGTCGCGAAGCACAGGATCAAGGCTACAAGTTTCACTTTAGCTGGCTCCTGATCCTCATCACCTTTGTTTCCTAGGAGATGTCGGAAGGTGCGACCTTCCTGGATATAGATACGTTCAAGCCACTTTCCGCGAAGTTCACCACACGCTGGTACTCCAGTGATATGAATAAGAAATGTCAGTCGAACGTTGTTTTTCACACCTATTACCATCAGCTAAAGAGAGCCATCAAAGTTGAAACTTGCATGAATATGAACACCCTACAGAGGTTCCAACCCTTGATGAAGTTTTGCGCAAATCGACACTTCATCTACATTACAACATGAGTCGATGAACATAAGGAGCATCTTCAGTCATACTACAAACTCATGGAACAAGACCTAGAGGAGATCACTAAGGACTGGTTCGCAGACCTCCTTATTCTCGTATACCCTATAGAGATGTCTGACCCTAATAGCCCAAATACCATGCATAAAGAACAGGATACACTCAGACCCAACAAAACGAAGAAGACTGAAGAGGTCCAAGATTTAAGAAGCTCCTCAGGAAAGACTGCTTCATTATCACCTGACTGAGGGGGTGATGAAAAAGTAGAAGAGATAAATGGAAAGGGAGCTGAACAGAAGTAAGGTGAACTAACAATACCCAGAGACGAGTTTGATCCACTGAAGAAGAGGAAGGTTTCTCCTCTGAAACCTTCTTCTCGTAAGAAATCGAAAGCCACCATGACCAATATGAAGATTGTGCTTACTGCCGATGATTTTGACTTCATCATCGCAACTCTAAATGATGCTTCACTGGAAATCATGGAGAAACAAGAATCCAAGTAGAAGGAAATGTATGATATAATTGAGGTTGAACTTCGAGGTGTAAAACAGACCCTTCAGTCCTATCACATAGTCTCCACTGCGCCCCTTCCATCAGGAGAACCAGAGTTGGGAGATGAGCCAGTCCAACTCCACTGACTAGCTGATGTGGTCAAAGCTCTCCTTCGTCATGCTCAAGAAGAAACAGAACAAGTCACTCAGGCCTTGAAGCAAGTGCAAGGCGTAATTGTAGAAGAATGCAGAGTTGCAGAACAGGAGAAGGTTGCTCTCCAGACAAAGTTTGAAGAAGACAAAGTACAGATGTAACAAGAAAAATAATAGTTGCTCGTAAAGCAACTCGAAGTGAAGGATGCAGTCAACAAATAACTCCGCTCTGTGATAGGCTTAGAGACACAAGCATAATACCTAGTCATGGGTCAACTAGAGTAGCTCACAGAAGCTATCGAACAACTGCAACAACAAATAGAAGTCTTAGAGTTCTACATTGTTTCTAGCACCCCATAGTATGTGAGGGTTCAAAGAGAAGCAATTGCTTAAAGAACATTTGAGTGAATCAAATCCCTCACCATGGAATGTAAGAAACTAACTGATTATAGTTCCCAAACCTATAAGAAACTCACGGAGAATCCAAAACTGAAGGCACTAGAGTCGCAACCCCAAGAAGCGAAGTATCAAGAAGAAACGATACATGCGCAGTTGAATCCCCTGTCAAATGTGGAAAGAATGAAGTGATCCTAGGAGCAACACACTGCCCAACAACAGGTCCACACTATCCAGAGAAAAGTCATGGAAGTGACTCAGAGAATATAACCTGTATAGGATAAGTCTTACTAACTGTTCACAGAGATCAAAGGCTGAGGAGTGAAACTGGAGCAAGTCGTCACTGTAGTTGAAAATATCCTAGAGGGACCTATCAACAAAGCATTCATACAAGATTTTGTTGAATAGGAGGCCATGGCACAACAACAAGTCGAAGCAGATCGATCCAAGCTTGATGCTTTCAAAGTAGAACTAGTCAAATCAGAGTAACTTGGGACGAGTCACAGGTGGGTGTTGGGGGCCTGTTGGCCCTTGACCAGTTTTTGAGGATCCTTGATCATGTTTAACCTAATTTTGGGAATTCGATAGGCTGTCAAAGGTGGAGCACAAGATGAAGCAAAGATTGTGGGATCTCGGTCCCTTTTAGGGCCCTTTTTTGGATTTGGGATTATGTAAGGAGTATGGGAATGTCGACCCATGGGTTTACCCATGCTTAGGCCTATTTTTTATGTATAAATAGATGCTAAGGTGATTTAGTGAGTATCAATGGCTAAGTGCCCTTTGGTTAGATGCAAATGATGGTTGTAGTCCAATCTATGTGATTAAAAGTGCTAAGTGTTAAGTGGATATTGTTGTTGTGCATACTATGTGAGACTTCCAGAGCTAAGTGAAAGTCATTGTAAGAAACTGTGGAAGGTTGTGTTCTTAGATCTACTCGGGGAACGAGGATCTAGCGAGCTGCACAAATCTTCTGTCCATTGCGGAGTAGGTTTTTTTAGGCTCTGTGCATGTAACTGATTGAAGAAGATAATAAAGAAGACAAAGTGTTGGTGGATGTATCCCCAGTGTGGGGGTGAACCACGTAAATGTTGTGTTTCTCTACTTTGTGTGATGTGTTGATGTTTTTATATGTTAATGGCTTTAGTACTTCAATATAGATGAATGGTAGATAGATATGTTAATGCTATGTTCTTAATAGTATGGATCTGACCTATGTGGATATGCTTAGTGATTAAATATCTTATATCTCATTGAATACTATGATACTCTGTAATTAGGGTTTAACTGCATTGTAACTAAGACTAGATCTAGATGAATGTTAACTACTCTGTGTTTTGGCAATTTTTGAGTTTGGCAGATTTTTTCCTAGTTTTTGGGTCCCTGACTTGTGGGGCTGTTTTGAGGCCCTAAAAAATGTTTTTAGGGCTTTCCATACACGGAAATGTGTAGTCCTCATATATACCTTTCTAAAGGGCTATTGTGCGCCTAAAACAGAGATCATATGCAAAAGTTACCACCTAGGGAATTTGATGTACTAACTTACCCAAACGGGGCCCACATGACTTTTGGCGCTTCATCTCCTAGGTTAGGTTTTTGGATGTCTAGGGTTTTTGACGTTCCTGTTTATTGTAAAAATTCCTTCAAAGCCTCATTGTAATCATCTTCTTGTGAATGAGCAAAACCGTCACATCCCTTCTAAGAGATAAGCCACCACCATTCCAACAAGCTTTTATTCTACTGCATTTTACAGTTTCATCTTATTTCCTTATTGCATTACTGTATCTTTGTTATTCTATGTTAAACATATTTTAATAATCTATATTCATTTTATTTTTCTCATAAAATATGGATTAGTGGTATCAGAGTGGTCTTCTCCTTGTCATCTTAATGCATGTCCCCAATGAGGTCAGGGTACAAAGAATGGGGTCTTGAGCTTATTTCTCTTGAGGAAAAAATATCTTGCATGCCCATACAACCTCTCATGGAAGGATAAAATAAAGATGGTGGGACATGAGATCCTGTCAAAAATGTTTCTTGATGAATCCCTCACACAAAAAAGAAACGAGATGATGTATACTTTCTTGAAAATCCTTCAGCGACTACCAACAGGCGATGCATCTTCCTCGAGCGGAGATACCGCCCTCTTCAAGTTACAAATCGACTTCAATATTCCTATATTTGAAGGTCAGATAGACACAGATTTTGTAGACAAGTGGTTGAATCTACCAGAAGGGTAGTTTTCTATCCATAACTTTTCAAATAGAGAAAAAATTACTTTTGCGCTCCTCAAAGTCGTTCCCCATGTCAAAGATTGGTCGAAAACCCTCATTATTTATAGTCATGACCACCTGGGAATCCTTCATGGATGATATTAAGGAACAATACTACCCTGTCGAAATTTATGATGACTTGTATACCAAATGGACGACACTGTGGCAAGAAAGAGACCAAGTAATGCAATATTTCACAAATATTTTCCATACCCTATGCACCAAGCTGGGCATAAAAGATTTAGAGAGACATCTAGTGCTCAATTATCATGGTGCTATGCATAGATACATCCAAACCAAAATGGAATTTCTGGACATCTTCTCCTTGGGCGTGGCCTATCGATATTCCGTCAAAATTGAGAAGAATCTCAAACAAAAGATACGACAATTTGTCCTGGGAACCCCTCACAGCAAAAACAAGGAAAGAGCGGCCCCAACCTACAAAAAAAAGGACAGAGAAAAGATGGAAAATATCAGGACAACTAGTCCAAGCCGCAAGTAAAGAAGGACACCAGAAATAAAAAGAAGGATATCAAGAAGTGGTGTGACTTCCATAAGAGCCTTTGGCATAACACAGTCGATTGTCACTCAAAGAAGTCACTAGTGGCCCAAGTGAAATCCTCTGAATCAGATGCAGGTTATGAATCTGAGTCAAAACCAGAAAGGGGAAAATGGGTCATTGACACAGAACCCAGTGCCAACGTTGCTACCACCAAGCTCCAGCCTGGTGAACTAGATGAGACAGAAGAAGGCGAGCACCTTTTCCATTCGCAGATGTGGTTAAAAGGTGCCCCACTGCACTTCATCATTAATAGCAGTATCCAAAAGAAACTCATATCAACATAAGTCATCAAGTGGCTAGCCCTACCAACAATGCCACACCCACAACCCTACACCATTGGATGGCTCCACCAAGGAAGCGATCTTCGCGTCAGCCAATAGTGTCGACTATTGTACAACATCAAGCCCTTCAAAGACGAGGTATTGTGTGATGCTTCTCCTCTCGAAGTTTGTAATGTTCTTTTGGTCCAACCTTATTTATGGAAATGTCATGTTGTATATGAGTCTAGGCCTCGTAGTGTTATTATTACTTTGAACGAGAAATTGTACAGGATACCCGAGGAAGTCCCTCCTATTGTTATTTCATTGATATCTTCCAAGCAATGCAGGAAGGTTATCTCTTAGACTGATAAATTTGTCTTCTTCATGATTCAATCTCAAAGTAAGCGAGAGATTGCAGCCACATCCAGGGCCTTCATGACTGATCTTTCCACACAATAGATGAAAGTGGAAAAGATCATGGAAGAATACTCAGATATCTTCTCCTCTCCTACCGGGGTACCTCTACACTGCCAGGTCAAGCATCCCATCAATCTGACCCCAGGTACACCACTACCCAATGGGTCGGTCTACCCCCACTCTCTATTATAAAATGAGGAGATCAAGAGGCAGATCCAAGAAATGTTGCACAAGGGGCACATCTGTCCCAAATCATCACCTTGTGGGAGCCAAATTGTACTGGTGTAGAAGAAAGACAAGACACAATGACTCTGCATTGATTACTAGGCACTGAATAAAATTACAGTTTGGAACCGATATCTGATTCCCCAAATTTTCGACCTCCTTGATCAGCTCATGGGGGAAAAATACTTCAGTAAGCTTGATTTGAAGTTTGGATACCACTAGGTCCTAATATAACAAACAAATGTATGAAAGACTGCCTTCAAGTCAAAAGAATGTCTTTTTGAATGGTTGGTCATGCCTTTTGGTTTGAAAATTTATCCAACAAATTTTATGAGGATGATGGATGATACCCTGCGACCTTTCAACTGTACTTTTGTAGTGGTGTATCTGGATGAAATCCTCATCTACAACAAGACTTGGGCGGAACACTTGCAGCATATTCAACAGGTTTTTCACACCCTGTGGCAACACAAACTATATGAAAACTTGGAAAAATGATCCTTCGGCATGTCCAGGGTCCATTACTTAGGCTACATAGTTGATCAACATGGTGTTCATGTGGATCCAACCAAGATCCAGGTCATCCATGACTGTCTAG
>ML781981.1:265156-280163 GCA_009831015.1 Picea engelmannii | reverse complement strand
TGTGATTGGGTCCTTGCCATCAAACTTCCTCATGTCAATCTTAGGAACGTGGTTGGTATTGAAACCAAAGTTGGAGTTTCTCCATTCTTGATTCACCTTCCTTGTGTCCACATCATGAATTTCATGGGATGCATTTTCACTTTCATGTGTCTTCTCTGTTATGAAAAATTTCAATACTTCCATGATCTCCCCTTTTAAACCATCTATCTTAGTGTCCAACTTAGCTTCCATTGAATCCATCTTAGTATCCAGCTTAGCTTCCATTGAATCCATCTTATTTTGTAGTTCATTTATGTCCCTACGCATTTCTTCACCTTCCTCAAGAGTCCAAGTAGGATTTTATGGAGGCTTATTTGGTGTAGAAGTTCCCTTTTTGGGTGGCATGTTGGCCAAGTATCACTTTTGAACCTTGATTTTGAGGTGGTTCTGCTAGACAATATTTCTTCTATTGTATCTCCCAATTTTTGGCCCTTCTGGGTATGAAACTTTCTCTTATGTATTTCTCTAATATTTATTCTCTGCAATGCCGTAGGTATGATCAAAATTGGATGTGCCAAGTGGAATTTACTCTAATTTATTCTAATATTTACTCTAATATTTATTCTCTAATTTGTCGATTTTTGGCCTTTCCAGGAGATCTCGCTTGTATAGTGTGCCCCGCACAAAATAATTGATATAAAATTATGAAACTTGTACCCAAAATACTAAAGACTGTCCACAATCCAATGCAACCAATCCCATGCAATTTGGATACTCTAGTAAGAAGTTATTATTTTTTTACCTAGAACACCTTCTTGATACTAGTCAATAGGACTAGTCAGATACCCTATCTTACACAGGGTGTATCTACAAATTTAAGATGACCTAGAAGATGAAATTTTTACCACAGATACATTACTAATTTCTGTAAATGGACTCTAGCATTTAGGGTCTGAAACGTTACATAAAAAAATTTATAGCGAAAATTCCGCAATGACCCATTTCAGGATGATTCCATAACCCTATCTTGTACAGGCTGTATCTCCGAAAGTATAAGGCCTTAGGAGCTGGATTTTGAGCCCAACGTACCTTGATCCATATTCTAAATATCCTCCAATTCGTTCCTTTTGAAACGTTGTAGAAAAAAAGTTATAGCGAAAATTCCACGGTGTCTCAGATGTAGCAGCGAAACCCCAAGACCTTGAGCTCTGATACCATATGTTAAGAACCAAACATCAATATAGCATAGGAAAACCTAAGGAAAATTACTCAAAGCCTTGAAAAAGAGATAATTTCAGATAATAAGCCTCTTCGAGGGGGCAGCCTCCTTTTACTCCACTTAAATGTTCAAGTACAAGATGATTCAAAATGAAAATGTCTCCTTGGTATATATAGGAGACTAGGAGGTATAATTACAATTAATGGCCTAAAGATGACATAAATAAAATAACATTACTAATCTAATATGCCCCAATTAAGGGGTAATAAATAACATTACTAATCTAATATGCCCCAATTAAGGGGTAATGAGCCAATATTAGGACTTAACACTAGCCCCAACCACACTCATTGTGCTTCAGAGCTTCTTTGGTCTCACTGCAGGTTCATGTTGGGATTCTCTCATATCACATGGGCCCTCAGTCAAGTAACTAGGGGTGGCGGTAATGAAAAATTTGTGTTGGGCCTATCCCACAAAAAGCCTTCGATGAATTGAAGTAGTGTTTGTGCTCATCCCCGGTACTTTCATTATCGGACCTACAATATCCCTTTGAGATCGAGACATATGCTTCAGGCTATGATGTGGGCATCATTCTCACTCAACACAGCCACCCCATGGCATATCATACTTATGAAAAATAAATGTACTCCATTGTGCAAGCCTGCCGCTAGTGGAGACATTACATTCCGAGGAATGAGAAAATCATCCACAGTGATCACAAGCCACTACAGTTCATGCAAACCCAATGCAAATTGTAGAATGACCACCATCAGAAGTGGTCCACATACTTACAGTAGTTCCATCTCAACATCAAGTATAAAACAAGAAGTACCAACCAAGTTTTTGATTGCCTCAACCAACCTCCAGTCGCAACACTCACCACAATGCTAGACTCTTGCAACCATGAGACCTTCAAATGGCCCCAACTCTATGAGACATACCCTAACTTCTCCACCACCTACCAAATGTTGGGATCAAACTCAATGGTCACTAATTTCCATCTTCAGGATGGTTTGCTATTTCGTCTGGGCGATATCTGCGTTCCATCGAGCGATCGTGCTAAGCTGATTTTGGAAGCTCACAACAATCGGGTGGTAGGACACTTTGGCATCAAAAAGACAGTGGCAGTGTTTCATTAACATTTCTACTAGTCAAAACTTCGACAGGAAGTCGTCAAGTATATCAGGTCCTACATTGATTATGCTATTTCCAAACTGACCACTAAGAAATAGGGCATGTACACCCCTCTGCCTACTCCTAACAAGTCATGGGAATACATATCAATGGACTACATTTTAGGCTTCTCGTCCACCAAGAGGGGAAATGACTGTCTTTTTGTGGTTATTTATCGCTTTTCCAAGAGTGTTATTTTGGATGCCTACAAGAAGAACATCACCGTAGAGGCCACTGCCAAGTTATTCTTTGAATGCGTCTGGGTACAATTTGGGATCCCACAAACCATTTTCTCATATTGGGACAATCGATTCCTCCACACATTCTGATCGAGCCTCTAGTCACTATTGGATACCAAGATCACCAAATCCATTTTCTTCCACCCCCAGACAAATGGCCAGACTGATTTCATCAATTGGATGATCATCCATATCTTGTGCATGTACAATTACAAGCACCCCCTGACATGGGATGAGAGTCTTCCCTATGTCCATCATAGCTACAACCGAGCTCTGCATAGATCAACTAGCCATAGCCCCTTTCAATTCGGGTTGGGATTCCAACCATTGGGCCCCATGGATGTTTCACTATCCCTGGTGACCACATCAACTGACTCATCCTCTACTCCATCAAAAGCTAACAAATCCACCCATTTCATTAATAGAATCCAACACATCCACCAACAGGTTCAAGATATTTTACAAATGTCTAATTCCAAGTACAAGCAATGCCATGATCAACACTAGGTGCCACATAGGTTTCAAGTGGGCAACAAAGTTTGGTTGCACTTGCAGAAAGAATTCCTTATAGGGGCCCATCGGAAGCTTTTCCCACTCTAGTATGGGCCATACACCATCACCAAGGTTGTGGGTGACAATTATTTTGCACTCAACATTCCCCCTTTCCTTGGCCTGCACCCAGTCTTCAACGTGGCTCTTCTTCAACCATATTTCCCACCATTATTGGACACCTCAGAGATAACAAAGAAGTTGACACCAAAAGAGCTCAAATATGACTGAATGAAATAGGAATCCAATGATCATATTGTGGACACACATATCAAAGGAACCCAACAACAAAGGATCCAACTTTATCGAGTTGTCAAAGCAGGGAAACTTTTGCACCAAGGCAAGTGGCTCACCCGAGGCCAAATTCAACAGAAATTTCCTCATCTGATGGGGGATCTCAATGAAATGGAGACCATTACTTCCTAATAGGGGAGGATTTATCCATATGTATTTCGGTATCCTCCCACCTATTCCAACTGGCTCATTTTGGTAGTTTTCTAGTTTGGTAGTTTTTTCCTAGTTTTTGGGTCCCTGACTTTCGGGGTTGTTTTGAGGCCCTAAACAAATTTTTCAGGGCTCGCCACAATCAATATAATGGTGGGTTTATATTTTTATAGAAACATGTGTTGTCCTCAAATAGACCTTCCCAACGGGCTATCATGCGCCTAAACTAGAGATTGTATGAAAAAGTTACGACCCCGGGAAGTTGATGTACTAGCTTAACCCAACGCGGCCTACATGACTTTTGGTGCTTCATCTCCTAGGGCTAGGTTTTTGGATATATAGGTTTTTAGAATTCCTTTTTATTGTAAAAAGGATTGGAGAACCTCATTGTAACAATATTCTTGCGAAGGAGTGCATCTGTCACATCTCTTCTTAGAGATAAGCCACCACCATTCTAGCAAGCTTGTTTTTTGCTTCATTTTACAGTTTCAACACATTTTAATATTGAATAGAAACTAGTTTTATTGTATCTTTGTTATTGTATCTCTACTATTCGTGTGTCTCTGTGTTAAGAATAATAATAATCTATATTGATTTTTTTTTCTCGTAAAATCCGGATCAGTTTGCCTTTAGATCCATGCAAAAATACAAAAATCAGTTATTCAAATTGTTTAAATAGATAGAACAAGGGTAAAATTTTTGGGAGAATTGAAGGATGTATTAATCAGATTATCATATAATTCTAAAGTTTTTCAAATAATAGATATTATCGTTGTTGATATTCCATATGCTTATGGATTAATTTTAAGTCGAGATTGGTCTAAAATACTTCATGCATATTTCTTAACTAATTGGTCTCACCTTTGGCTTCCACATAATGGGAAACCTGATCAGATTTGTGTCATTAGGGAAAAACATATGAAAGATAATGTGACAGATTTAGATGGATAAAATGAACCTATGGATTTTTCTAATAACATTGTTGGGAATTACTCTATTGATTCTTATTTTGGAAATTTTAATGTGCAAATTTCTCCTTTTGATCCTACAGTTAAAATTACAAAGATTGAGAATTTCTCTCAAACAGATTTTTCCCGTTGTATTAATTTTGTAGATAATTATGTAGATAATTTTTTAAATTATCCATTTTGGAAACTATATTTTGATGGATCTAAATCTAATGATGGAGCTGGTGCAAGTTGCATTTTAATTAGTCTTGATGCTATAAAAACTATGTTAACCTGCCGATTAGAATTCTAGTGTACTAATAACACCACAAAATATGAAGCATTAATTCGGGGTCTAAAGAAGGTAATCAACATGAATGTGCAGGACATATTGGTTTTCGGTGATTCATAAATCATCATTAAATAGGTAAAAAATAAAATTCATTGTATTTCTAGTCATTTGAAACATTATCAGCTATTAGCTCAATATATCAATAGAAAATTTTCTTCATTTAATATTGTTTCTATATCTAGAATGCAAAATGCTAGTGCAGATCTATTGAAAAATGTAGCCTCTAGACTTATTCCTCCAGAAGATTTTTCTCCAGATAGATTCTATGTTGAATTATTTTTTTGACCTTCTGTTCTTGATAACATAACAAATTGGTTAGTCTTTAATGACGATGATGATACAATATTTTTTCTCTCTTCATATGGAACATATGAAAATGATATCATTGATAAAGAGTCACAGGGATCTTGATTTAAACAAATATTCTCCTGAGGATAAAATCAAATATGAAAATATTGTTCCTAAATCTATTGTAAAATTAGAATATCTTTATGATTTAAAAAACAGATTTAAGAAACCCACAAATTGTAAAACACACAGTTCTACCATCAGTGTGGAACCCATCAATCTAGAAACAGAACAAAATCCTCAAATTGTCAATCTTGGATTAGGTTGTTGTCCTTTTGAAAGAAAACCTTTCATAAAGTTTCTTAAGCAACACAAGGATTTTTTGCATGGTCATATCATGACCTAAAAACTTTTGATACATCTTTCATTCATGATGCCATTCTAATGCTTTAAGAAGAAGAACCATTTCAACAAAAGTTGAGGAAAATTCATCCTAATCTTGAAACCAAAATTAAAAACGAACTTAATAAATTTCTTAAAGCAAAGATTATTTTTCTAGTGAGACATTCCAAGTGGGTATCAAATCTTGTGCCTATAAGGAAAAAGAACGGAGACATCCAAATTTGTATCAGTTTTAGAAACTTAAACAAAGCTTATGAAAAAGATAACTTTCCTTTACCTCCTATGGAACAAATTCTCCAATCAGTCTCGGGTTCTGAAATGATATCTTTTTTAGACAGATTTTTAGGATATAATCAAGTCTTATTCCATCCTAATGATAGACTCAAAACTAATTTTAGAACTAAATGGGGAACTTACGCTTATCAAAAGATTCCTTTCGGTTTAGTCAACACAGGTGAAACTTTCCAATGAGCTATGGATATTGCTTTCCATGGTTTAATCAATAAATTTGTTGTTGTTTATCTAGATGACATAAAAATATATTCTAAGAATCGTTCAGATCATATTTCTCATCTTAAACACATTTTTGAGCGATGTCGAAAGTATGGAATTTCTTTGAATCCTAAAAAGTCATTTTTTCCTCTTCAGGAAGGTTAAATTTTGGGATTTATGGTTTCGAAAGAAGGAATTTAAATTGATCCTTCTAAAGTTAAAAGTATTTCTGAAATTCCTTTGCCTCATAATAAAAAATCTATGCAATCTTTCCTTGGAAAAATTAATTTTGTGAAGTGTTTTATGCCTAATTTCACAGAAATAGTGTTGCCCTTGCAGCATATGATAAGAAAAGACATGTTATTCAAGTGGAATACAATCGAAAAAGAGGCTTTCAATTTTATAAAGAAAGAGATCACTCAAGCGCCTTCTTTACTCTCTCCTAATTCTGATAAGAAATTCCTTATTTATACATTTTCTTCTGAGAAATCTTACGCATCTATGTTATCACGGAAAAAGGATCAAAACATAGAAGTACCAATTGCTTTTGAAAATTCAGCATTACAAGGAGCAGAATTAAGTTATATTGATGTTGAAAAATAAGCTTATGCAGTTTTCAAATTCATAAAAAAATTTAGACCTTTCCTCATCAAATCACACACTAAAGTAATATTTCCACACCCCTTAGTCAGAATTGTTCTTATTCAAAAATATTTAGGATATAAGAGAGAAAACTCGGTAACAAAATTAAATGAATATGATTTAGAGATAAAACCTACAAAAAATGTACAAGGTCAAGTTTTATGCAGGTTATTAACTGAAACTATTGATTCTACAATTGAAAATGAAGATAAGGTAAAGGTCATTGAACATATACAACAGGTATGTGTTACTCCTGAAATTTTTGATTCACAATATTCAAATTTAGTTTATTATCTAACTCATGGAACTGCACCTTCTCATTTGGATTTTAAAAAGAAAATCTCTCTAAGAATAAAATCCACACAATAGTGTCTTATCAATAATGTTCTTTTTTAGAAAGAATTATGAATCAATGTTACTTAGATGTTTAGAAAAACAAGAAGCTGATAAAGTTTTATTTGGCTTGCATGACAGACCTGCAGGTGCTGATTTTGGAGGTGATACAACTACACAAAATCTTTTTGTGCAGGATATCACTGGATGACCTTGTTTAAAGATTAACATGTATATATTTGAAAATGTAGAATCTCTCAAACTTCAGCCAGACGAGAAATGAAATCAGCATTACCTTTGCATCCCCTCATTGTTGAACACCCATTTGAACAATGGCGACTTCATATCATTGGTGAAATTTCTCCTAACTCCTCCAAGAAGAAAACGTATATTCTTACCGCCATCGATTATTTTACAAAATGGATGGAGGATATTCCCTTGAAATTAGTTACAACTGATCAAGTAATGTCATTCTTAGATTGGTTTATTATTTCAAGATTTGGTCTCCCGAGCACATTAGTTTTTGATAATGCAACTCATTTTTCTTCTCTGTCTCTTACAAAATTTTCACTTCAAAAAGGAATTAAAATAAAACATTATGCTAATTATTATCCTCGGGGTAATGGTTTAGCCAAATCAACAAACAATTTTTTTTTTTTAAACTATCAGTGATAACATCAAAAATTGGCACAAGGCCTTAATCTACGCATTGTGGGCAGATCGAATTACTTATAAAGCATCATTGGGTACTTCCCCTTAATTTTTAGTTTATGGGAAAGAGGATATTATTCCACCAAATATTTCCATACCATCCCTGGCTTTAGTACAATCCATTGACGGACAACCTTGCTCTAGTTTTCAATATCTTACAAATCAGATCTCCAAACTAGAGGAAGAGAGGGATAAGGATAAGAATAATTTTTCTAATAATCAAATGATAATTAAGAAGTGGTTTGATATTAAATTTTTCAGTAACAAATATATTTATGTTTGTAACCTATTCCAGAAATGGGGTAAATCCCATGTGGAAAAAGGTAAACATACGATATTTCAAAAGTTTTGGTTAGGTCCTTTTCAGGTTGCTTAGAAAATTGGTCCATCTACTTTTATTTTATAAACTCTTGAAGGAATAGAAGATTCTTTTCCTATGAATGGGTTAATCCTAAAAAAATATTTTTCCTAAAATACTCTTCAATTCTTATAAATAGTTGTAAATATTTTTGTTTGTTTTCATTTGGAATGTATATTTTCGAAGTTTGTCAATTTCTTTCTTTAATTTTTTTTTTATTATCATTCTGGTTTTTTATATAATATAACAACTGGATACATTTTTTAATCATTTTTCTTTGAAATCCTTTTCATTATAAAGAGAGACTAATTTAGATTGTTTGAAATGGGAAAATTCTTTAAATTCAAAGGGTTAATCTTATGACTAGTTTATCTTTATAAAGAAGTAAAAAAAAAGAAAATACTCTTCAACAAAGTCTCTTTGGGGTAATTTTTTCTCTTAAAATAAAATAATTGATTGGGAAATAGAATATCATACGACGAACAACTTATTTCTCATTCCATGTTTAGAAATAAATAAGTAACTCTCTATATCACTCCTCCTCTATTCTCATCATTGCTCAAATGAAATCACTAAGTCATTAACTAAAGACGAAATTTGAAAGATTAAATAAATAAAATGAGGATATGGGAAGTATATGCTAACCCGACGAGGTACTGAATAGGTATGCTGGCAGTGGGTCAAGACTTATATGATATTAAGGTAACTTCGTCAGGTTGTTGAACAGGCCTGCTAGCAGCGGGTCAATGTTTATATGATATTAAGGCAACTTCATCGGGGTACTGAACAGGCCTGCTGGAAACGAAACAATACCAGGCACAGTGAGTTAAACGTTTTCAATTATGACATGATGAATAGACTTTTCTTGTTATTCAAATCAAAATATTCATTTCTGAGTCATAATAATAATAAATTCCACTTATCCCCTCCAATGAGATAAATTTAAAGAGTAGGAGTATTGTTTTCTCTTCTTATCTTTTACAAATTAGTCATAAATATAATTTATCTACATTTCGTAAATTTCCATCTTTCTTATGATGTGATATATTTTTCTTTGTCTTATATACAAAGATAACTGGTTTCAGCAGTGTGCCACCATTTGTTGTAGTAGACAACAACTTCCCAAATTCTTTATTATAATTAAATTTGAGACCCTTACTTTTTCAATTTTGAAAAAACAAATTTTTTTTTTAATTTGTTTTACTTAAACAATATTTTCAGTTTTGTCAATTTTGGCCATACCCCCAAGTTCTTTGAACTTTCATTCAATCATTAATGACATTTTCTTGCTGGTATATTTTTCATTTCATAAAGGTTTTGATTAAAGATTTTGTCTTTCAAATGTTTCTAATTCACATATCCTTGATTATTTTTTTTCATTTACACACCTTGAATGAAATTATATACAAGCTACAATATTTGGCAAGCTACAGTATATGATTATATTGTTGCTTTTAATTTTTATTAACATCTTTCACTTGAGAAATAAACTTGTTAGCACTCTGTAAATTTGTTTGGCTGAGAAAACAAATGAAAAAGGTAACCTACATACCAACTTTAAGATTGGAAACTAGCATTTCCAACCTAGAGAGGGCTCTCTCTAACACTTAATCTCTAACAGATAATGGCTATGAATTGTCGGTTAGATTTATAGTTTTTTTGAAATGTTTTTGGTTTCGTTGGCAAGGAAATACAAAACATTGGGCCATGGAGTCAACTGCTTGAAAGCAAGAGAAATTAATGGCTTGGTAGATGAATCTTTGAGAGGATAAAGGCTAAGAAGGCAATGGTATTTCAGTTCAAATGTCGTCGTGTGTGGCAAAAGAAAGAGTACATGAAGCAACTCAAAGCACCATTAAAGATGAATTCTAAATTACTTAGAAGAAAACATAGTGTTTAAATGGAGAAGTCTACAACACCGCACAGTGAATTATAGACTTATTAAACATTCCAATTTAAACAAAGGAAAAGTATGAATATACAGGAAACATGAAGTACATACATAGATGGGGTCAATATACATCAAAACACCACCATTAGAATCTTTTCTTCAAAGCCTCAGGACTTCTGCATTATATTTCAATTGGGTTCAAAGATTACATTCAATAGTCTATTGTCTACACTACTTTTCCAACCAACCCAGATTACATTGAAAAGATACAATATATAGAGAAAACAATGCCCCTTGGGCTACTATGCCTCAAACTACCTCTCCTAGAATTTTAGTTTTGGTTACCCCCTTCTAGATGACCTTTCGAATAGAGTGTACTAAAAATGGAAACCTGACTACACCATATCATGTCATAACTGACGTCTTTGTTATGATCGTTCAGTCATAAGTAAGATTCAACCGTTAAGAGTGTTAACACTCTATAAATTCCCAGAGGTTGTCGGAGAAGAAGAAATTTACTAGAGGTAACTTTATCCAACCACTTCGAAACTGGAATCTAGCCCTACCAGTTTCAGAGAGGGATCTCTTTGTATGGTTTAACTCTATTTTAACTTTAAGATATTAGGCTAGTTAAACAAGATAAGATTGAAAAGGTTTGTTGTTTTTTTTGTTAAGTTGGTTGAAAAGAGTTTACGCTTCCATTGGGCTATGGGGTCTGTATTATAAAGATAGAAATCTAAACAGAAACAAAAGATTATTTTCACAGGGCAAGATAATGAATTCGTTGGATTCTTTGGCAATAAAGTGATGAATAGAAGAAAAGATGGGAATATCAATTAAAACGAAGAAGAATTTAAGAATTTCTTCACTGTAATATCAGAAGATAAACATTAAAACCTTTCAAAGTTGGAAAACATGGTATACAAAGATAAATCCTTCAACATGCGTTACTTTTAAAAGATTATATTAGAAAACAATATGACAATTCAGCAAGAAGGACATTTCACATAGAAAAGAAAACATCACCAATGAATAACACGCGAGAATCCTATGAAACATCTCTTTATATTACTGGAAGATCTCTTCATAAAAATTATAGTCTTTGTAGCTTGCAGGGGATAAAGATCAACCCTCAGTACTTCACAGTTTGAAGTATTTATAATCAAAATTACATACGACCCTGTCATTAAATATTAGGGCGTGGCTAATCTAAATTTAGCTAACCAACTTAACAAGATACAAAAATTTAGGAAATTGCTTGATGATGTGTTGAAACTTCATGCTGATTTTTGGGGTGAACCATTGGTGAGGCCTCTGCATGACCTCGTCTGACTGGATAGCTGACTAGGCTTGGAAACCTCATTGCCTACTCGATCAGACTGCATAACTCTTCCCATCGAAGATTACTGAGACTGCTGACTTTGAGCAATCTTCGGTATACTTCATCCATCTCTGTGTACTTGGAAAAGGTTGGCTTGATGATGAATATGTACCAGATCTCATGTTGTATACTAATACCTAACTGTAAAGCATCTAAGAATTCCTTGCCCATGATACTGCCTTGTATTCCTGAGAATTTTGAGCTATCCTTAGCCACAATGGCTAGTTTATTTTTGTAATCAACAAGCGTCATTAACTTGTCATTTATAACTCTCAAACCAGGAAGGCCTTTCTTCTGCAGAGCTTCGATCTTGCTGAAAAATCTTTGCACTCCTGCGTCCATGGTTTGGACCTTTTCCTCCAGCTGTACCATCAGTCCTCTCTTGGTCAGGACCCTCTTGACCTCAAGGATGGTCTCTATCCTATCTTCAATCTTCAAATCCTCTAGCTCCTCTCTGGTTTTGGAATTCAAAAATTTGATGATCTCAGCAGCTTTTGTGGGCATCTCTCCCAGTTCTTCTCTTATCTTCTCGATAGCCTATTGACTTCTTTGCACCAGCTCATTTTGTTTGAACATGATTTGTATCATCGACCATATTTCATTCATGGACTTGGTGATATCCATCCAGACACTTTCTTTGACCTCAGCAAGTTTTTTTCCCGCCACTGTTTTCTTTTGAAGTTGTTGCAATTCCTGTTTAAGCTAGTATGAAGTTTGTTTCTCCTTGGAGTAGCTAGTTTGGAAGGAAGATTTGAGTTCCTGAAGGTTATCAACCTCCTTTTTAAGTCTATTAATCTTTGTCCCTTGCAAATTCATCTCTTCCATGGATTTATCCAGTTCAATTGTTTTCTCTAGAGCTGTCAGTGGAGTTGCCGAGGGTTTTTCTGCTACAGACGTTGTGCTCACTCCTGTGAGTGGAACTGCGCTCAGTGGAATGACTTCCATGGGATTTGATTGCTCCTTCTCTTTCACTATTTTTTCCAATTCTGCTTCCATTTCCTTCAACTGTGCATTCTGCTCCATGATCAGCTTGAGCATCTCATCCTTTTCCCCTTCTGTCTCCACTATTTCCTTTGCATGTGAATCTTCTTTTGGTGGCAGTTTCAATTGTTTCCTCAAAGATGCTATATCGGGATTTTTCTTTTTGAGCATATTCTTGACTACTTTCACATTTGAGGGATCATATCCGATCTTGAGGACCAGTTCTTCCAACGCCTTAATCCTGATATCCTTGGCAAAGGATGATATTTTTTCTAACTTCAGTTGTGTCTGGACATTGCTCAGAGATACCTGTGACTTGGAGGCAGTAGTAGAATCATTTGCTAATGTGGAGAAAACCATTTCTCCAATTTTCTTGTGTAGATCCATTTGATTAGCTGGATGCACATCTTTAGTCTGAAATTCAAATATTTCCCTTTTGTAATCAGTGATTACTTTCGGGTCTGGCACCTGTGCTTGTAGAAACGCCATGTGCATTCTACCCTTCTCAATGTCGAATGCAAACAACAGTGTATGTTGTGAAGTTGATGTTTGCTTCCAGAACTAAGCATACGTGATGTTGGTCAGCATCTGATGTTTCTTTTTGATTAGATCATACTTCTCAAAAATACTCAATTTTGGTCCTGTTTTGCTCAGCTGGTTGACTGGTGGTGTATTTGTAGGCTTCTTAGGCAACACTATAGTCATGATTTGTTTGTTGCTTGTACTAAGGAGAAACCGATCAACCTCCATACTTGTGGTGGATTGAATTCCCTTTTCACGAGCTGTGTCAGGTGCCTGACTAGTTTTTGGCCTCTTGGTGTGTAATTGGAACTCTTCAAACGATACTTCATTGATGGAAGGTGAAGTGTCCTTCCTGGTCCTTTTCTCCTTGGGAACTTGTGGTGTAGTCATCTATGAGACGGTGACCGAAGGGTCCTGCTGTTCTATTTCAACCAGAGTGTTTGGCTCCCATTCTGTCTGGTTGGCTAACCTCTCTATCTCAGGCATGGATGTATGAACATATGGAATATTATTATTTTTAATCCTCATCTCAGAAATTATCCCGCACAGATCATAGTGCCATGTGAAACTAACAAAAAAATTCCTTTATTTTAGCAATCTGTCTGCTTCCTCCCCGGCACCCTGGCTATTGCAGATGAAAGACCCAATCTTCCCTTTGATTCTGAGTTGCTGCTTCTTCTTCAGAGACACAAAATGTATGTCATGTGAATTAATCATTTGTCTTATGTATTCGAGGGAAAATATCCTCACAAGCAGATACTTGGGTAACTTGTATGGAGCCAATTTGCACCCATATACTTTGATCTCTGTGTGGTCTTGGTAAAGGTACCAATCTCCCATTTTTGCAAGGTCTGAGAGGTGTAGGATTCTTTGAATATCCTCATTTATTCTTGGCTCGGCTCTACCACTGAGCATGCTCACCACTAGGTGGTAGAACTGCTCAATGAACTGCTTGAAACTGAATTCTGAAAAGTTTTGTCTGAGCAGCGATGTCCATGTTGTTACTGCCTATGGCCTCCCATATTTGTCCATCTTCTGCATTGAAAAGGAAAATTTGTCCACTTGGAAGAAAAGGAACATGTAATCCAGTATTGAGGAATATCGGAACATGCCTTCCGTGGCGAAATTTGAGAATTTCTCATGAATGTTGTCCGCCAGGAAAGCGTTGTAGTCAAACTGAGTGGTGGGTTTCTCATCTATGGAGAAGATGGACAGAAAAACCAATATGGGTTCATCCACCCATTGATCCAAAAAATACCCAAGTAGGGCGTAGAGTGACGAGATGACTTGGTTTCCCTTCACTGAGAATAGGGATGAAGGATACGGGGGATTTGTAGTGGGGAGCTAAGTGGCCAGTGGGAGAAAAACCTTGAAAATCTGAGCTCTTTGGGGGAATGATAATTTCTGGTATAGTTTTGTGATGATTTCAAGGTTGAAATTTGAGGCGGATTCAACTCTGGGTATCTGCATCATCTGATCAATGGCTTGTGGTGTAATGAATAAAAAAATTTCTCTAGATGAAGAAAGTATGTCTCTCTGGTCGAGGAGGTAGTGAGCCTGGCATTTGAGGGCGAATTCAGGGAAATGGTGAAACTAGGGGAAAATATACAGGGGAAGGTTTGACTCCCAGAGCCCGATTTCGTCACTTTGTTCCAAGAAAATGTCCTTTAGCCATGACTATAAATATACCAAGCAAAACTCACATCTAGTGTCTGCAATTAAATGGTCTTTGTCAGCCAGAGGGATCCTGTCGAGGTTGACAGGAGGCGGGAGGAAAGGATTTTCCTCGGCCTTTGTTTTCTTTGATTTTGGCACCATCACTATAACAATACCTGCAAGTAAAACAAAACGGTTAGCAGGGATGACTGTGGCTTTGGGCGACTGACTGTAATGGAGAGGAAAATGGGGAAAAATTCTCTGGTGCGGAGATAGGGTAAATGATGAGGGAATGAAGGGTGAAGGTAATATTGAGAAAATGGATACCCATTGGGCACAGGAGATAGGTCAGCAGGTTAACGGAGAATTTATCCAATAATAAATGGCCAACGGGTTGTTTAGAGCGTGAGATGGCAGGTGACAATGACTGAAGGATACAACTGGGTGA
>ML781981.1:239231-259096 GCA_009831015.1 Picea engelmannii | reverse complement strand
GCAAATAACCAGACTTGGGACTTGGTTCAGTTGCCTATAGGAAAAAGAGCATTGCAGAATAAATGGGTTTACAAGTTGAAGGAAGAAGATGGAGGAGAAAAGAGGTACAAGGCTAGACTTGTTGTAAAGGGGTTTGCACAAAATAAAGGTATAGATTTTGATGAAATAATTTCTCCTATTGTTAAAATGACTTCAATTAGGACTATTTTAAGTCTTGTGGCAGTAGAAGATTTGCATCTTGAACAGTTAGATGTAAAAATAACTTTTCTCCATGGGGATTTGGAGGAAGAGATTTATATGCAACAGCCACAAGGGTATGAGGTCAAAGGGAAGGAAAATTTGGTATGCAGGTTGAAGAAGAGATTATATGGCCTAAAGCAAGCTCCAAGGCAGTGGTATCTGAAGTTTGATAGGTTTATGACAGAACAGGGTTATAATAGATGTCATTTTGATCATTGTGTTTATTTTAAAAGGCTAGAAAATGGAAGCTATATTATCTTTCTATTGTATGTAGATGACATGCTTGTTGTAGGGTCTAATATGTAGGATATAAATGTTCTCAAGAAGAAATTATCAAATTCATTTGCGATGAAGGATTTGGGTGCTGCAAAGAAAATCCTTTGTATGAGAATGAAAAGAGACAGGAAAAATCACAAACTGACATTGTCTCAGGGTGAGTACACAAAGAAGGTGTTGGAGAGGTTTAGAATGTCGAATGCAAAACGTGTTAGTACACCTTTGGCCAACCATTTTAAATTAACTAAGGAAATGTGTCCCAAGACACAGGAGGAGATAGAATACATGTCCAGGGTCCCACATTCATTAGCAGTTGGCATCTTGATGTATGCAATGGTTTGCACAAGACCAGATATTGCACATGCAGTGGGCGTTGTGAGTAGGTATATGAACAATCTAGGTAAAGAACATTGGGAGGAAGTAAAGTGGATTCTCAGGTATTTGAGAGGTACTGCTACACATGCATTATGTTTTGGAGGTTCAGACACTTGTCTACAGGGATATGTTGATTCAGATATGGCAGGTGATAAAGACAGCAGGAGGAGCACCACAGGGTATGTTTTTACTATAGGTGGAACAGCAGTAAGTTGGATTTCGAAAATGAAAAAGGTTGTTTCACTTTCAACAACAGAGGCAGAGTATGTTGCTGCTACAAAGGCTAGTGAAGAGATGATTTGGTTACAAAGGTTTATGGAGGAATTGGGAAAGAAGAAGGAGAACAACATGTTGTGTTGTGATAGTCAGAGTGCCATTCACCTTGCAAATAAATCAACCTTCCATTCGAATACTAATCATATAAAGTTGAGGTACCACTTCATACGATCCGCATTGGAAGATGGACAATTGAAGATGGAAACGATACACACTAACCAGAATCCTGCAGACATGTTAACAAAGGGCATAACCAGGGAGAAACTGAGTTCTTGCTCAGTTTCAGTTGGTCTTCAAGAATGAAGATGAAGATGAGAAATTTTCCAGGTCCAATAAGGTTCAGAGTCCAACATATACAACAGAGATGGAGTTTTTGAGATCAGTCTCCAAGTGGGAGATTGTTGGTTGTGGAGCCTGATTATCTTCCTGATTTAGAGGTCTTTTACTTTCAGCTATTTTTATGCCCCATGAATTATTTACACCCCAGAAGTATGTAGAATCTTCCATGTGGGGGAGTGCAGAGGGGGGTACCCCCTCTGCGGGGTCTGGGGGCAAGCAGGCCCCTAGTGGGGGTTTGGGGGCGAAGCCCCTGAAGAAAAAATTGCCTTGTAAAAGTATATTGTAATTTCATTGTAAATATGGACCGTTCATTATAAGGTCGCAGATCTAACGATAGATATTATGTTACAGTTTTTTTCCCTAGAAGGAAACCCTCTTTTATGAGGGAAATGTATTGCGGCTATGAAGGTTGGTGAGTATTGTATTCTGAGAGAGGAGACTGTGAGAGAAAGAAGAGGAAGTTATAGCGAGTTTTGTTGTAGGTTGTATCCCTTGATTTTGCTGGATAATAATAAAGAAAGGACCTAGAAATTTCTTTGGTGGACGTAGCCCACACTGGGTGAACCACGTAAATCCGTGTCTCTCTTGTATTGTGTATATTTTGTGTTTTGTTTCTGCATTTGTTTTATTTTATTACTCTGCGGTCCTGTTTTTCTAACACTTCTTTTCTTACAGTTCCATCGAAGTCCATGCTCCAGAAATCTGTTGGAAATTCTTCACTTGTAACATTTTTCTTTCTTTCTGCCTCAGTGATTTCTTAGCCTTCTTTCAGATCAAATGTATCTTCTTCCCGCTAAGTGATTTGTTCTCCTGTATCGTCATCATTATATAGGATGAAGGAATCTAGGTCAAAATGTGTAGAGTACAGAGGATAGTTATGTGGCTTATCCTGACTGCTAACCATATATTTCATCAACGTTTCCATGTACAACCTTCTCTATTGCCCAAATATTGGGATGGTGGCATACTACATATCCAACTGTAGATTACCTTTCAACTTGGATCCCCAGGACCTAGAAAAAAACATACCATATTTCGGGGGAATGTCTATGACCACAACATCCATAACCATGTTTTTTGTCAGAATCTGAACTAGAGTGATACATAAGTCCTTGATCAATCTGATACATCTGACTTTGTTGGAGTCAAAAGACTGTAGGTCCTTATAAGGTCTGGTGACTTCGAGTCCCAATTTTTCCATCACTACTTTAGGCATCAGGTTATGGGAAGCACCTGAATCTAACATAGCTTTATGCAGAATCAAGTCGTGTATATCAAGGCTGATGTAAAAAGGAGTGACAACACCATTTTCAGTCTCACCATCAACTTCAGGGCCAAACAAGAGGTCAGGTTGATCATCGGTAAGATTTACAGTGTCTGAATGATTTGTCGATCCGACGGTTAAGGCCTTTATGCCTATATCAGGTTCAATTCTCAATGCTTTGATAACCTATGATTGGTAAGTGTCCTTACTCATCAACTCGAAAAGGGGAATGGGAATTTTCACTTTGGCTAATTCCCCTTCAAGGCTGAAAGGACTAGGTGCTCTACTTTGGCTCAGCAATTCTGATTTGTCCACCATAGTCTTTTGGGCAGAAGTATTTGGTGGGTTGGTTGATGAAACCTCAGTCTGCATTGATCTTTATAAAATGGTAAGGTTTCTTTTTGATGGAGCTTCAACATTACCTTTCTCAGGGATATTTTTGGTATAAGTCTCAGGGGATTTCTTGTTTTCGACCACTTTCTTCGTTTCGGTTACCTTTTTAGGGGAATTTTCATCCATCTTCTTACTTCACAAATTGTACTGCCTGTGTACCTCCATAATGGGATTTTCAAATGCATGTTGTTCAGTCTCTTCAACTTCTTCCCTCACCTGTGTTTGAGAAAGAAGGAAATGTTCTTTCTCTTCCTGAGTGAGGAAAATAACTTCGTTATCGTGAATACCCATGAGGTTGATGTGTGTGTCCTCCAATTATTCAATAACCTCTTCTCCTTCATAGGCATAATTTTCCTATAGGATTATTCTGATCTGTTGATTAGGACCCCTTTGTTCTCTTTGATCCCTAGGATCTATGTGCCTGATTTGAGGAGGATTTCTTCTGAAGCTAGGATTTCGAATTTGTGGAGCAGGTTGATTTTCTCTGGGAGGATTTCTTTCAGATACAGTAAGTCTCTCCATCATCCTTTCCATTTCTCTAGCTAAGGAATCCAATTTTACATCAGAAGAAGATGTGGAAGGTTCTTCTTTAATCGTGACTCTCCTTTCGGTCCTCTGTCGTGCCCTTTTCACCAACAGGTTGGCCTCCACACTTATTACGCTTTTATGCATGTCTTCCAGTGTGGTGGGGTTTCTTTCCCTTAATTGATATGACATATCAGCATCAAAACCGTCAGGAAATTTTATCAGTGCTAAACCTTTTGGGGGGTTAATATCGTCTGGAATTGCATTGTACAGATTGTTGAAGTGGGTGCAGTAATCTTGAACTGTCTCACCTTGACTCCTTCTGATGTTTTTGTATTCTAACAAGATTTGGAGAGGATTTTTCTTTACCTCCCATCTATCTAGAAAAATTCTTTGAAACATTTTAAGGTCGATCATTGAGGCAACACGTAAACCTTTGTACCATTTATTAACATCACTGGTCAAACTCTGTGCAAACAATCTCATTTGAACGTCAACTTCATCTACTTCCTACAGATCAAAATAGTCATTCATTTTATCAACGTGTTGTTGTGCATTCAAGGACCCTGTTCCATCAAATTGTGGGAGTCTCGTTCGATAATCCTGGGGCATAACATGTATAGGTGTGGCCAACACCAAGGGAGAATATCTGGCTGCCATGATAGGTGGAGGAGGTGGGACAACAACATGGATGATAGGTGGGGTGGTGACAGAAGACAAGGAGGAGGAGGGGCTTGTTGGCATGGAGTGAGAGGTTTGAGGTTTTGTAGTGGGAGATAGTATTTCAGGGGTCTGGGGTTGTAGGATTTTTGGGTCTAAGACAATTTGAATTACAAAGCTATCAGATTTCATTCTAAACAAGCTTTGTTCGAAAATGGTTTCAAAGTCCAGATCTTGACGGGCAACAAGTTCCTCTGGGAGAGAAAGGCACTTGTGAAAGAGACTATGACTCCCTGAACCTTCTGCACTGGTCTTCTTTCTAAGTAACTATTCTAGATTATCAGTCGCTATTGCAGGTTCCGGGTCTGGGTGAGATCGAGTATAAACCCTTTTAGGAGCCAGATTTTTTTAATTTTTATATATTTTTTAGTTTTATGAGTTCAAAATTAATATGTACAAGCTTTTAACAACCTCTAAACATTATTTCCTTCTCAGATTTACAATTTGTTAAGAAACAAAATCTTCTTCTAGGGAAAAAGAAAACGTGGGGTTAAAAGTTTGTTCAGTCCCCAATATGGTCGTGTTGGCAGCCAATTCAATTTTCTCTATTGCCCCATAAGCTTCCTACACCTATGTCTTCTGAACTTCAAATTGTCCTTGCATTTTTCAAATAGACGATATTTTCATTTCTTGCGACACTTGCAAATTGGTCTCCATCTAGTTTTTAGGATTGTAAGCGTGAAAACTCCTCCATCGTTATTTGAACTGTCATGATCTTTTTATTGATATTTTGAGTGGCACTTACCTTTGGATTATTATTATGTGGCTGAAGGGATTTTTGAATTACGCCTATTTGGACATTCTTACTTTGATTGAATAAACTTGATTTTATTAAATTGGTAAGGCATTGAAGATGTAAATTTATATTTTGGGGCTTTCCTAGTAATTAAATTGCATAGGGGTCATGGTTTATTTTGTTTTTAATATATGATGTGATCCTTATTGTTATTATTTTATAGCTCTTGGCTTGTCAATTTTATATTGTCACAATGTTTTAAAACTTTGATTACACACTTATACGATGGCACATGTTTAACTTTTGGGGTTGGTTTCATGTTGAATGACGATGGTTTGGAAAACTATAGTTAATGGCACGTTGGTATAACACCCACCGTTTGATTCTTTGGTTGGTCGAATGATATGGTTTTGAACTATGCTATGATTGATTGAACAGAGGATTAATTCGCTAGTTGTACTTTGTCATAACTATCATGCATGGCGGTGAATAACTCCACCACCCTTGCATGCGCACATTAATGCTCTCCCCTTTGATCGTTCATTGTGGTTAGACTGAATGACTCTGCTCCTGTGCGTTGGTGTATTCGAATCAAACCCTTACCATGTGCTCACACCATGGCTCCAGTCATGAGGGCTGAACCTAATGGAAGCCAGGCTGTGTTGATGTTTGACAGTGCCCACAGTGACCTTGAAGACAATGGGTGGATTCCGTTTATATAGAAATTTGAGGGTTTTAACCTTTGCATTGCTAAACAATTCGCCATGACCTTTGATGGCTGTCGAGCCAAGGTCGGGGATGTTCAATTGGAAATTGACGAGAACTTTATCAGTCTTGCTATGGGTTTTCCTACCACTGGACAACGATGGTCCAAGAACTGCAAAGTAGAGGAGGTCCCTTGGACACTTCTCTTCCAGTCGCGTAAAGTTATATCCTACGATAAAAGTTTTCCCATGACCATTCTTAAACAGCGTTGCCATGATTTATTGATGATAATCAAACAGTTTATCACCTGCGAGGGTCGGTATGGGTTTGTTTTCTTACACCACCTTCATTTTCTTATGGTTTTTATGGGTTATAAGCTCAATATGCCTTATTATTTGCATAGAATCATGTTTAAAATGTCAAAGAAATACAAGAGAAATCATGCTGATAGTAGCCTTTTTCATTATGGGTTGGTTAAGATTATTGTTGTCTGTCATTTGGGGTTACACGGAGACTATTGGAACGATTTTCTTACTCGAAATGATTTTGAGGATTCGAACCCTCCACAGGTTGACAAACCTGTGGTGAGCGAGGACAAGTCTGTATCCCCGGTACCCTACAGCATTTTGTTACCTAAACCCCTGCCCGACTCACCTATCGACCTATCCCATACTGTGACTAAGAACGTTGAGACATTGAGCAAGAAGCCCAAAGCCAAACCTACTGCAAACGCCAAAGGCAAAAAGAATGCCCGTCTAATTTCTCAGATGGCGAGGAACAAGGAAAAACCTCCTATCAACCCTGACCCTATCGTGTTGAGTGAAGACTCTGACTCGGAAGTGGAGCGTTTCTTGGCTAGTGAATACCCTTATTCGGAAGGTTTGTGTGCCGAACCCTTGTATGACTTTGTGTCGAACCTACCCCCTTGCCTACAAAATGACCCTAACTACCCAGGCATTAAGCTGCCTTGCGAAGCCCCCGGTCATTCATCTAAACCCTCTCCTCCTCTATCTCAATCTACAGCGCCACCCTGTGATCAATGCAGCTCGTGGTTACAAAGGTATTATAATGATGTGTTGATTCTACAGTCAAGAATTCACTCTTTGGAGGACCAGGTTGCATGACTTACCAGTCAAAAGGATAAGTTACAAGCCACTGATAAGAAACAAAGGACGACAGGCTCCATTTTGTTTAAAAATGTGGAATCAGCAACAACGGTCGTGAATTCTAAGTTGGCATAATTTGAACAGCCTCATACAGGTATGTTTTAATATCGCTTGTTTATATAACAAATTCGAATTTGGTTTTGAATAGCTCTTATTAAAGCATTGATTTTCTCTGTCACATTGTATGCATTCTATACATAGCCATGTTTTGACTAAATGGAAGTTCGTTTTCCCAGTTTAGCTCCGATTGGATTTTCTTCGATTTCATTGATCGTGGTGTGGATTTGATTGGTTTGATTTAGCTAAAATGAATGCTCTGTTGTTAATTGAAGTTGTTTGTGTCTATTCTAGACACAAAACTGTTCCTCATATTTCAATTTTTAACACAATCGCATTTTGATTCATTTTGGTTATAATGTATACGATATGATTGGCAATAATGGTTAACTGTTACGGTTTTATGTCCATATGAATTTCGACCAACAGGAATACAATTCGGATTATGTTCAATATGACTCAGTACAAACATACCCAAATCATGAATAGATTCGACTCATAACAGTTATACCCAGCCGACTAATTCGCATTTGTTTACTCGACTATGTTATCAGTTCGATTCATATTGCAATGAGCATGCTGTTTGAATTTGATTCGAAGAACGAAATTGACTGTATCCAGGTTCACGATTTGTTTCTATATTAAACTCAGTTGTGATCTGTTTTGATTATTTGCCCAGTTTATAATTATAACCTCTGTTGATTCTATTAATATTGCAATCATGATTTATCGATCCTATCTATTGATTGTGCAACGATCAATCACAAAATTGGTTGGGTCGATGTTGTTACGTATGATTTCGTTTACACATAATCGAAACAGTTCTTTTCATCCATGTATTCGATTGAACGATATGAATATGTTGTTATATCATTATAGCTATGACAAGTGGGAAATGGTTATGTTGGATTGGATCGTATCACATACGATATGACTCATTATTGATTTTATTTGATATGAAACAGTCTTGTTACTGTTTTACCCGATTTTATGGTAAAAGAAAAAAAGAGTATTCTTACCCTTGTTTTCGTTTGAATCACTTTAGATTATGTTTAATATTGAATGATAAAACTATTTGAATCTTGAGTGATTCGTTTCAAATGATTATTGGAAGAAAAATGGTTTTAATTATTTTAAAGAGATTTGATTTGATTTCGATTCTGGTCCTGTATGCTATTTTAGACTAGCTACAGAATCAGATTATTCTGTAGCTAAGTCTGTAAGATTAGATTTTTATTGTTTTGTTAATAAAACATCTTTCTAACTTGTTATTTTTGGTCTATTGCAGATGAATTCGAAATTGCAGTAAATTTGATGAGCAGTTAGGGGATATTTGAAATATTCTGATGTCATTTTAGTTTCCTAGTTTAGTGGATCTTGGGGATATTTTCCCAGATTTTGTAAACAGTTTGATACTATCCACAAGGAGGTTTCACCTTGTGGAAAGACTTATATATACTTATTATTTTTGTAATAATAGGCATCCTCATTCGTGGGAGAACAAGGATGTGGAATTTTAATACAGACTGAGGCAGAATTTGATGTTTTGTTACAGCTTTAGCTTCTCATGATATCAATATTTTGTTTCATGTTATATGTATCAATTTGTATTGGGTTAATGACTACTTTAGCTATCTTAATCTTGTGCAAATGATATAATTCAATCACTATAATCCATATCTGATTTCTTCTAGTATTTGAAAGACATAGCAATTTCTTGATTCCATTTGTGAAGCACGGATTTCTCTTCTTCATTGATTGGATCATTAAGTATATGTTTTTTCATAACAGGTTTCCCTTATTGCAGAGATTTATAAATCATATAATTGTTATGATTTTTTATGTCTTGTTTGTCTTGTAAATAAACTCAAAGAGCAGCACATCCTATCGTTTACGAGAAGCCTTTGGATCATCCGGTGCGAGTTTACTTCCTCCGACCAGCTTCGAAGTCATCATACACAGGATAAATTGGGAGCGTTTCCAGGTCAGTTCATCATTTATTTGTTTAGTATATTTGTTAGTATTTTTAGTTAGATATATATGTTTAGTATATTAGATTGTTTAATTTCGGTAAGTTTTATTTCTTATTTATAAAAAATCAACAAAAACATATCTCGTTGTCTTAGGGCAGAATATAATGAGTTTTGCAGGTTTTAATTAAATCTGTAGATTGTTTATAGTGTACATTTGTGAATAAGTAATATTGCAGCTGGTAATTAGATAGTTGATTTGAGTTATTATAATATTAATTAGTATATTGTATATAGAATAGTTAGTAGTTTAGTTTAGTTTTATTTTAATTTGTTTCGTTAGTTTAGTTTGTTTTATTTATTGTTAGTTAGTTTAGTTTGTTTTATTTATTGTTAGTTAGTTTAGTTTGTTTTATTTATTTTTAGTTAGATTAGTTAGTTTAGATTAGTTTTCTCTTTGGTTCTCTTAAAGACCTTAGAGCAGCCAATGGAGCCGCTAAACTCGTCAGGGTGGTTCATTCCAAACGGCTTGGGTTATTAGACAACCCCGGATCGGCTCCACTCTCTCAGTTGACGGGCGGTCGATTTCGCCCTTCAACAAATGGTGCTAGAAGGAGGGCCCAAACTTAATTAATGGCATGAGGCGGTCACAAGACTCCTCCACCCCCTAATCGCTCACCTATAGTGACTAGAAGCTGTTCACTTGAAAATATTCCCCTTCAAACAACAACTACTTCAACCAACGATCCTCAGATCACAGTTGAGCCAACAACCCCTAATCCTACATGTGGTGACCTACAAGAAATTGTACGCCAATCTCTTATCAAAACACACAGTGCCTTAGCTCGTCTTAGGCAACCAAACCATCTGTGGGGTCAACCTTTGGATTTCTCTGATATCAGAGAAAAATTAGGTGACACTAACCTCACTGTGAATCCTTCAGATCCAACCATAAATCCTGCTGCAGGAGGATCTGGGATACCTCCTTCACCACCTCCCTCATCTCCTTCCTCTTCTGGAGGAGATTCTTCTGACGAGGGCAATTCACCTTCTCAGCCTTCCACACCCACTAGCCCTATGGAAAATCAGAACAACCCTGCTAGACCCTGGCTTGATCAGGATGTTGTAGTTATACCTGGAGCCCAGCACCCTTTACCTAAGCACCCAGAGAAATGGCTTCCCAAGTTTGATCCTGATTCAAAACAAATAGCTGAAGATCATATCAAAACATTTATGTTAGCCATTAGACTTCGCAATGTTGAACATGAAGACATTGTCTGTAGGTTGTTCCCTTACACTTTTGAGGGTAATGCATCCACTTGGTACTTTTCCCAACAACCCCATACCATTGTGTCTTTGGAAAAGTTTGAGTCATGCTTTTTGGAAAAGTTCGGAGACGGTAAACCTCCAGAAGTCCTGGTCATGGATCTTTCTAGCTTAAGAATGAACCCAAAAGAAAAACCTAAAGACTTTAATCAAAGATTCTTAACACTTAAAAAATGAATCCCTGTAGATTCGATGCCTGTTGAAAGTATTATAATATCTTATTACACTAAAGCTCTACATCAAAGTATAGCTATATGGGTTAAACGATCAAAGAAAACTACGTTGTTATAAGCCTTCGAAGAGTCCACCGATATTGAAAAAGACATACTTAGCCTTAAGGACTCTTCTAGAAACGAAACAGAGGCTAGTTCTGCTCCCAAAAAGAAGATTGAAATTCTCTCCAGACCCACCCAAAGTAAAACACAACCTGAAAACTCTGATTTGGAAAATTTAACTAAAGTTGTACAAAAATTGTCTAATCAAGTTATAGATTTAAAAAGGTCGACTGAAGAAGCTTCCTCAAGTAAAGGACCCTACAAACCTCCTTTCCGAAAACCTTTTCCTACCAACCGACCTAATCCAAACCCCGAAGGCTTGAACCTAGAAAGTTTGCAATGCGCTCTTCAGACAATTCTAGAAGCCCAAGATAACTTGATGCCTCCTGAAATTCCTCAGGAAGAGGTTGAACAGGAAACAGCTCAAGAAGAAGAGTCTTCTCCAAACATATTTGGACACTTCTCGGACAACATCTTCCAAGCTAACTTCGAGACGGTTCACCCTTACAACACTAGGAGTAAGACAGCAAACAAACCTCCTGCCGAGAACACTACAACTCCACCTCCAAAGCCATCTAAATTAGTAGAAACTAAACAGAGTAATGTCAGCCCTAAATTAGATTATGATGTTGTTGAAGATCTTAAAAAATTAAGGGCTAACATTTCTATTTATGAGTTATTGAAGTTCCCATTTTTGTTAGAGAATATGTGGCAAAATATTTCAGAAAATAGCAAGAATGGTAATTCAAATGGTAATAAGGTTGTGCAAAGCAAAGTCCCGCAGAAGACTTCCACTAAAAATAATCCTGATTCTCAAGATAAAGGAAGCCTTCCTGTAACTCCTGTAAATAATGTAAATAATGTAAATAAAGTAGAATTAGAGATTACGAGTAAGAAACCACAAGTTATTACTCCTAGCACTCGCAAGAATGTACCTCCTTTTCTTTTAACTTTCGAAATCTTCAAAAGAAATGTGCATAATTGTATGGTTGACTCAGGAGCATCATCAAATGTGATGCCCTGGTCTGTCTGCCAAGAGATTAACGCTGAAGTAGAACCATCTACTTTGAAAATCATACAACTTGATCGAACAGATGTTAAATTTATAGGCGAACTAAAAAATGTATTGATTAGATTATCGTCTAACCCAAAGGTTCATCAGGTTATTGATATAATTGTGGTGGATATTCCAGAAGTGTATGGTCTATTTTTGAGCAGGGACTAGTCGGATCAGCTACATGGTTACTTCGCAACGGACTGGTCTCATTTATGGATTCCAGAAAACGGTAAGCCCAACAAGATCAGGGTGAATCGTGAGCGTTACCTTAAGTTCACGGTCACAGATTTGAATGACCCCAACGAACCATACTCACCTCCTGCTGATTCGCCTGAAGTCCAAGGGATGGACACCTTCTTCAGAAATTTCATGGCTACAGTTTCACCTATCAACAATCCGGAACAGCAGTCCGAGATCATAGCATATGTGAAACCAACAACTTCTATGCAACAATCTCATGAGCCCGATGGAAATCAAATTTGGTCTCTATATTTCAACAGTTCCAAGTCTAAAGAAGGAGCTGGTGCAGGCTGCATCATTATCGATCTGGTAGGTAACAAGACACTAATGGCTTGTACACTAGAATTTGAATGTACTAACAATACCGCAGAATATGAGGTTTTACTGCAAGGTCTCAGAAAAGCTCTGGACATGAACATTCAAAATCTGGTTGTATTTGGCAACTCTGAAATAGTGGTTAGACAAGTAAGAGATTCTATACACTGTCTTTCCCCGCATCTCAAACGCTACCAGTCTGAGGTATGGAGTTTGATGAACAGATTTTCTGCATTCAATGTAAATTCCATTCCTAGATCAAATAATGTTGAAGCAGACTTATTAGCTAATGTTTCTTATAAACCTCTTCCTACAGAAGGCTTATCCCCAAATGCATTCTCCGTGGAGCTATTGTTTCGACCATCTGTTCCTGACAATATCACCAACTGGAGAGTATTTGATGATGATCGGCAGATCATTAACTTTTTGCACATGGAAGAAACCTTTCAAGGCGCAGTGATAGATGAACGCACACACGACGACAATTTGCACGACTTTACGGTAATACCTAATCCGAAATCTCCTAAAGCTCTATCGGACATGGTAAATTACATACCCAAATTTGTTGTTAGATTAGAAAAGTTTTATGATTTTGAAGATAAATTTAAAAATACGATCAATTGTAAAACCAACAGTTCCTCATTGTCTTATGAAAAAGTCAATTTAGGGACTAGTGAAAATCCTCAATTTATCAATTTAGGCTTGGGATGTTCTAGACAAGAAAAAGTTGCTTTTGTTAAATTATTTAAATAATTTAAGGATGTCTTTACATGGACATACGATGATCTTAAAACATTCGATCCTAATATTATACAGCATGTCATCCCGATGAAACCCCAAACCTTACCCTTCCAATAGAAATTGAGGAAAATGCACCCTAAACTTGAACCGACCGTTCAAAAAGAATTGAATAAACTCCTAAGTGCTAAAATAATTTTCCTGTTAGACACACTCAATGGGTATCCAACCTTGTCCCAATTCGGAAGAAAAACAGGGAAATTCAACTTTGCGTCAATTTCTGAAACCTCAACAAAGCGTCTGACAAAGACAATTATCCTGTCCCACCTATGGAACAGATCCTTCAACAAGTATCTGGTTCTAAGAGGCTATCCTTACTAGATGGTTTCTCCGGATACAACCAATTCTTGATGTCTCCGCTAGACCAACTAAAAACTACCTTTCGTACCCCGTGGGGCACTTATGCTTATCGCAAAATGCCCTTTGGATTGATTAATGTTGGTGCTACCTTTCAGAGAGAAATGGAAATTGTTTTTCGAGGTTTAATCAATCACTCCGTAGTCGTTTACTTAGATGATGTGACCGTTTATTCTAAGAACAAAGACGATCATCTAACTCACTTACGAGTCGTTCTACTACGATGTCGTAAATACGACATCTCCTTGAACCCCAAGAAGTCCATCTTTGCAGTAGAACAGGGTAAATTACTAGGATTCATTGTGTATAGTGATGGGATGATTATTGACCCCGAGAGGACTCGTGTCATCGCTAAACTTCCCCCACCTACCTCCAAAAAATCCATGCAATCTTTCCTAGGCCAGATTAGCTTCGTGAGAAGATTTGTCCCCAGTTTCTCCGAAATGGTTAAGCCTCTCCAGAACCTGATTAAGAAAGACACCCAATATCACTGGGGACCCACAGAAAACCAAGCTTTTAATGCCATAAAGAAGGCCATAATAGACGCTCCATCTCTCATGAGCCCTGATTTCTCTCAAGATTTTACACTCTATACGTTTTCCTCTGATCGTTCCTATGTCGCAGTCCTAACTCAGAAGAATGTTGAGAACAACGAAGTACCCATCGCCTGTTTGAGCTCTGCCTTCAAAGGTGTTGAACTCAACTACCCAGCAGTCGATCGGCAAGCCTACATTGTTTTCAAAGAAGTAAAGCATTTCTGATCCTATCTTTTGAAGTCAAGGATGAAAGTCATTGTTCCTTACCCTGCCGTAAGAAACGTGTTAGTGAAAAAGGAGTTAGGAGAGAAGAGAGCCAACTCGGTCACCTCCTTGCAAGAGTATGACTTAGAAATCACCCCAGCACAGATCGTGAGAGGCCAAGGGTTGTGTAAGTTGGTTGTTGATTCAGAATTAGGACAACGAGAAGATAGTGACATGTCAAGCCTAGAACAACGCGATCAAAGCATAATTTGTTGCACCCAAAACCTCGTAAGTCCTTGGTACGACGATATTAGATACTGTCCTGAATATGGAACAGCACCTCGTCACCTTGACCCCACCAAAAGAAGAGCGTTGAGACTAAATTCTGCTTCCTTTCATCTAGTTAACGGTATACTGTTTCGTCAAAATTTTGACGGCGTACTGATGCGCTGCCTCGAAAAAGACGAAGCAGAAAAAGTCTTGCTTGAATTGCATGCAAGAGAAGTTGGTGGTCACTTTGGTGGCGACACTACTGCTCATAAGGTTTTAAGAGCCGGTTACTACTAGCCCACGCTTTTTAGGGATGCCCATGCCTTGTGTCGTAAATGCACCATCTGTCAGAAAGCATCAGGGCGGTTGCAAAAACCAGCCTTTCCCTTGCAACTTGTTTCAGTATATTCTCCTTTCCAGCAATGGGGCCTTGATATCATAGGTCCTATTAACCCTCCATCCTCACAACAACACAAGTATATTGTGACAGCCACTGACTACTTTACTCGATGGTCTGAAGTTGCTGCGCTATGAACTGTCAACACCAGTCAGGTAATTGCCTTCCTAAATTCAAATGTCATCACTCGTTTCGGTATCCCTGATTATCTAGTCTTTGATAATGCTTCATACTTTTCTTCTCTAGAGATGAGTGATTTCGCTTTGGAGAAAGGAATAAAGATGAAGTATTATGCTAGTTATTACCCCCAGGGCAACGGCTTAGCAGAATTAACCAACAAGAACTTGACCAAAATTATCAAGAGAACCGTGGCTGAAAATCACAAGAACTGGAACAATGCACTACTGAACGCACTATGGGATGACAGGGTAACACCCAAAGATGCTATAGGTAACTCCCCCTTTTTTCTCATTTATGGCAGAGAAGCCATTTTGCCACCTCACATTCTTCTTCCTTCGCTTCAATTGTCACAAAAGGTCCAAGAAGAAGATTGTCCCCCTTTAGAAAGCCGCATTAATGCTTTGATGAAGCTAGAAGAGGTAAGAGCCCAGGCTAAGCGTAAGTTAGACCAACATCAACAACTGATTAAAAGATGGTTCGATTCTAATTCTGCTTCTGATAGGAATTTTGAAGTAGGCGATCTCGTTTTGAAGTGGGACAAACCACACGAAGGAAAGGGTGAGCATACCAAGTTTAAAAAATTATGGCTTGGGCCATTTTTAATTGCTGAAAAGTTGGGTCCTAGTTCCTTTTGATTACAGAATCTTGAAGGGCATATTGATACCTATCCGGTGAATGGCCAAGCCCTGAAAAGATACTTTGCATGATAACTACCCTTGTATATTATGTATATATTTTTACTTTTATTTTGCTCTTTCGTTTGCTTTATGTTTGATTTTGATTTGGATTTATCATTTTTCGTGTTTTTTCTGAACAATTCACATACCTGTGCACTGAGCCATTCAGACAAAGATGATAAGAGATTTTCTTTGCTTAAATAACTTCTGAAAAATTTGTGCAAACATCAGTGATAGATTGCTGAAATTGATAATCTGTGTTGGAAAATTCTGTTGTTTGAAAGAAGTTTACCGATTTCAATCTCTGAGCAAAGTTTGTCATGATCATCTATTATCTTTTTACGMTGTCCCTTTTCCATAAAGGAATGACTCAAAAGATGTCTCCCTGTCATAGGAAGTTGTTTTTATAAATAAAACATCTCTGGAGCTGAATAAAGGACAGTGCTAAAAATTCTGATGAGGTCTAAAAAATATGTTAAAATATTAAAATTTTCAGCGTCACCCCGCTCAGCTATATATCTACAAAAGAAAAACAAAATAAAATATGAATAAGAGCTGTGGGAAGTGCTTGTAAACCCACCGGGATGCTGAACAGGTCTGCTGGCAGCGGGTAAATGCAAGCATGATGCCAAGATAACTTCGTCAGGGTACTGAACAGGCCCGCTGGCAGCGAAGCAATGTCGGGTATATGAAAAATTTTAAAAAAGAAAAGAAACCTCTTTAATGTCCTTTATTCTGATACAGAACTTCTTAACAGGATACAGATGTCAGAGTGGGTTAAATGGAAACCCTGTCGAGGCTATGGACGCCTGCTAGCAGTAGAGGCCATGCCAACAGTATTGAAGATTTAATCATTAATATCATGACTTGTTGATCTTAAGACTGTTATTGGTTTTCATCTTTTAAAACAATGCTTGAAAAGATGGTAAATGATGATGTTTGTACGATTTTCTGGTTGTTGTTTTTGAGTTGAAATTTTCTTTGCTGTCCTAATCTGAATTTATTTCTTTTGACAGAGATAACTGCTTCTACCAGTGTGTCGCCATTGTTGGCAGCCAATTCAATTTTTTCTATTGCCCCATAAGCTGCCTACACCTATGTCTTTTGAACTTCAAATTGTCGTCGTGTTTTTCAAATAGACGATATTTTCATTTCTTGCGACACTTGCAAATTGGTCTCCATCTAGTTTTCATGACTGTAAGCGTGAAAAATCCTCCATCGTTATTTGAACTGTCATGATCTTTTTATTGATATTTTGAGTGGCACTTACCTTTGGATTATTATTATGTGGCTGAAGGGATTTTCGAATTATGCCTATTTGGACATTCTTACTTTGATTGCGTAAACTTGATTTTATTAAACTGGTAAGGCATTGAACACGTAAATTTATATTTTGGGGCTTGCCTAGTCATTAAATTGCATAGGGGTCATGGTTTATTTTGTTTTTAATATATGATCTGATCCTTGTTGTTATTCTTTTATAGCTCTTGGCTTGTCAATTTTATATTGTCTCAATGTTTTAAAACTTTGATTACACACTTATACAATGGTGCATGTTTAACTTTTAGGGTTGGTTTCATGTTGAATGACGATGGTTTGGAAAACTATAGTTAATGGCACATTGGTATAACATCCACCGTTTGATTCTTTGGTTGGTCGAATGATATGGTTTTGAACTATGCTATGATTGATTGAACAGAGGATTAATTCACCAGTTGTACTTTGTCATAACTATTATGCATGGCGGTGAATAACTCCACCACCCTCGCATGCGCACATTAATGCTCTCCCCTTTGATCGTTCATTGTGGTTAGACTGAATGACTCTGCTCCTGTGCATTGGTGTATTCGAATCAAACCCTTACCATGTGCTCACACCATGGCTCTAGTCGTGAGGGCTGAACCTAATGGAAACCAGGCTATGTTGATGTTTGACAGTGCCCGCAGTGACCTTGAAGACAATGGGTGGCTTCTGTTTATACAGAAATTTGAGGGTTTTAACCTCTACGTTTCTAAACAATTCGCCATGAACTTTGATGGCTGTCAATCCAAGGTCGACGATGTTCAATTGGAAATTGACGAGCAGTTTATCATTCTTGCTATGGGTTTGCCTGCCACTAGACAACGATGGTCCAAGAACTGCAAAGTAGAGGAGGTCCCTTGGACACTGCTCTTCCAGTCGCGTAAAGTTATATCCTGCGATAAAGGTTTTCCCATGACCATGCTTAAACAGCGTTGGCATTATTTATTGATGATAATCAAACAGTTTATCACCTGCGAGGGTCGGTATGGGTTTGTTTTCTTACACCTCCTTCGTTTGCTTATGGTTTTTATGGGTTATCAGCTCAATATGCCTTATTATTTGCATAGAATCTTGTTTAAAATGTCAAAGAAATACAAGAGAAATCATGCTGATAGTAGCCTTTTTCATTATGGGCTGGTTAAGATTATTGTTGTCTGTCATTTGGGGTTACACAGAGACTGTTGGAACGATTTTCTAACTCGGAATGATTTTGAGGATTCGAACCCTCCACAGGTTGACAAACCTGTGGTGAGAAAGGACAAGTCTGTACCCCCGGTACCCTACAGCATTCTGTTACCTAAACCCATGCCCGACTCACCTATCGACATGTCCCATACTGTGACTAAGAACGTTGAGACTCTGAGCAAGAAGCCCAAAACCAAACCTACTGCAAACGCCAAAGGCAAAAGGAATGCCTGTCTAATTTCTCAGATGGTGAGGAACAAGCCAAAACCTCCTGTCAACCCTGACCCTATCGTGTTGAGTGAAGACTCCGACTCGGAAGTGGAGCATTTCTTGGCTAGTGAATACCCCTATTCGAAAGGTTTGTGTGTCGAACCCTTGTATGAATTTGTGTTGAACCTACCCCCTTGCCTACAAAATGACCCTAACTACCCAGGCATTAAGTTGCCTTACGAAGCCCCCGGTCATTCATCTAAACCCTCTCCTGCTCTATCTCAATCTACAGCGCCACCCTGTGATCAATGCAGCTCGTGGTTAGAAAGGTATTATAATGATGTGTCGATTCTATAGTCAAGAATTCACTCTTTGGAGGACCAGGTTGCACGAATTACCAGTCAAAAGGCTAAGTTACAAGCCACTGATAAGAAACAAAGGACGATAGGCTCCATTTTGTTTAAAAATGTGGAATCAGCTACAACGGTCGAGAATTCTAAGTTGGCATAATTTGAATAGCCTCATACAGGTATGTTTTAATATTGCTTGTTTATATAACGAATTTGAATTTGGTTTTGAATAGCTCTTATTAAAGCATTGATTTTCTCTGTCACATTGTATGCATTCTATACATAGCGATGTTTTGACTAAATGGAAGTTCGTTTTCCCAGTTTAGCTCCGATTGGATTTTCTTCGATTTGATTGATCGTGGTGTGGATTTGATTGGTTTAATTTAGCTAAAATGAATGCGCTGATGTTAATTGAAGTCGTTTGTGTCTATTCTAGACACAAAACTGTTCCTCATATTTCAATTTTTAACACAATCGCATTTTGATTCATTCTGGTTATAATGTGTACGATATGATTGGCAATAATGGTTAACTGTTACGGTTTTATGTCCATATGACTTTCGACCAACAGGAATACAATTCGGATTATGTTCAATATGACTCAGTACAAACATGCCCAAATCATGAATAGATTCGACTCATAACAGTTATACCCAGCCGGTTAATTCGCATTTGTTTACTCGACTATGTTATCAGTTCGATTCATATTGCAATGAACATGTTGTTTGAATTTGATTCGAAGAACGAAATTGACTGTATCCAGGTTCACGATTTGTTTCTATATTAAACTCAGTTGTGATTTGTTTTGATTATTTGCCCAGTTTATAATTATAACCTCTGTTGATTCTATTAAGATTGCGATCATGATTTATCGATCCTGTCTGTTACAAAATTGGTTGGGTTGATGTTGTTACGTATGATTTCGTTTACACATAATCGAAACAGTTCTTTTCATCCATGTATTCGATTGAACGATATGAATTTGTTGTTATATCATTATCGATATGACAAGTGGGAAATGGTTATGTTGGATTGGATCATATCACATACGATATGACTCATTATTGATTTTATTTGATATGAAACAGTCTTGTTACTGTTTTACCCGATTTTATGGTAAAAGAAAAACAGAGTATTCTTACCC
>ML781981.1:195479-237650 GCA_009831015.1 Picea engelmannii | reverse complement strand
ACCAGCTTCAAAGTCATCATACACAGGACAAATTGGGAGCGTTTCGAGGTCAGTTCGTCATTTATTTGTTTAGTATATTTGTTAGTATTTTTAGTTAGATATATATGTTTAGTATATTAGATTGCTTAATTTCAATAAGTTTTATTTCTTATTTATAAAAAATCAACAAAAACATATCTCGTTGTCTTAGGGCAGAATATAATGAGTTTTGCAGGTTTTAATTAAATCTGTAGGTTGTTTATAGTGTACATTTGTGAATAAGTAATATTGCAACTGGTAATTAGATAGTTGATTTGAGTTATTATAATATTAATTAGTAGATTGTATATAGAATAGTTGGTAGTTTAGTTTAGTTTTATTTTAATTTGTTTAGTTAGTTTAGTTTGTTTTATTTATTGTTAGTTAGTTTAGTTTGTTTTATTTATTGTTAGTTTCTTTAGTTTGTTTTATTTAGTTTTAGTTAGATTAGTTAGTGTAGATTAGTTTTCTCTTTGGTTCTCTTAAAGACCTTAGAGCAGCCAACTGAGCTGCTAAACCTGTTAGGGTGGTTCATTCCAAACGGCTTGGGTTATTAGACAACCTCGGACCGGCTCCACTCTCTCAGTTGACGGACGATCGATTTCGCTCGTCAACAGGTCGCCACTATGTTAACGCTCTATAAATTCCTAGAGGTTGTCGGAGAAGAAGAAATTTACTAGAGGTAACTTTATCCAACCACTTCAAAACTGGAATCTATCCCTACCATTTTCAGAAAGGGATCTCTCTGTATGATTTAGCTCTGTTTTAACTTTAAGATATTAGGCTAGTTAAACAAGATAAGATTGAAAATGTTTGTTGTTGTTTTTGTTAAGTTGGCTGAAAAGAGTTTACGCGTCCATTGGGCTATGGGGTCTGTATTATAAAGATAGAAATTTAAGCATAAACAAAAGATTCTTTTCACAGGGCAAGATAATCCATTAATTGGATTCTTTAGCAATAAAGTGATGAATAGCAGAAAAGATGTGAATATCAATTAAAATGAAGAAGCATTTAAGAATTTCTTCACTGTAGTATCAAAAGATAAACATTAAAACCTTTCAAAGTCGGAAAACGGGGTATACAAAGATAAATCCTGCAACATGCATTACTTTTAAAATATTAGATTAGAAAACAATATGACAACTGAGCAAGAAAGACATTTAAAATAGAAAATAAAACATCACCAATGAATAACACGCGAGAATCTTGTGAAACGTCTCTTTATATTATTGGAAGATCTCTTGATAAAAATTACAGTCTTTGTAGCTTGCAGGGCATAAAGATCAACCCTCATTACTTCAAAGTTTGAAGTATTTATAATCAAAATTACATACGACCCTATCATTAAAGATCTGGGCGTGGCTAATCTAAATTTAGCTAACTAACTTAACAAGATACAAAAATTTAGGAAACTACTTGATGATGTGTTGAAACTTCATGCTAATTTATGGGGTGAACCATTGGTGAGGCCTCTGCATGACCTCGTCTGACTGCATAGCTAACTAGGCTTGGACACCTCATCTCCTACTCGATCAGACTGCAAAACTCTTCCCATCGAAGATTACTGGGAACACTGACTTTGAGCAATCTTCGATATACTTCATCCATCTTTGTGTACTTGGCAAAAGTTGGCTTGATGATGAAAATGTACTAGATCTCATGTTGTATACTGATATCTAAATGTAAAGCATCTAAGAATGCCTTGCCCATGATACTGCCTTGTATTCGTGAGAATTTTGAGCTATCCTTAGCCACAGTGGCTAGTTTCTTTTTGTAATCAGCAAGCGTCATTAACTTGTCATTTATAACTCTCAAACCAGGAAGGCCTTTCTTCTGCAGAGCTTCTATCTTGCTGAAAAATATTTGCACTCCTACATCCATGGTTTGGACCTTTTCCTCTAGCTGTAGTATCATTCCTCTCTTGTTCAGGACCCTCTTGACCTCAAGGATGGTCTCTGTCCTATCTTCAATCTTCAAATCCTCTAGCTCCTCTCTGGTTTTGGAATTCATAAATTTGATGATCTCAACAGCTTTTGTGGGCATCTCTCCCAGTTCTTCTCTTATCTTCTCAATAGCCTGTTGACTTCTTTGCACCAGCTCATTTTGCTCAAACATGATTTGTATCATCGACCGTATTTCATTCATGGACTTGGTGATATCCATCCAGACACTTTCTTTGACCTCATCAAGTGTTTTGCCTGCCACTGTTTGCTTTTGAAGTTGTTGCAATTCCTGTTTAAGCTTGTCTAAAGTTTGTTTCTCCTTGGAGTAGCTAGTTTGGAAGGAATATTTGAGTTCCTCAAGGTTCTCAATCTCCTTTTCAAGTCTGCTAATCTTTGTCTCTTGCAAATTCATCTCTTCCATGGATTTAGCCAGTTCAACTATTTTCTCCAGAGCTGTCAATGGAGTTGCCGAGGGAATTACTTCTACAGATGCTATGCTCACTCCTGTGAGTGGAACTATGCTCAGTGGAATGACTTCCATGGGCTTTGACTGCTCTTTCTCTTTCACTAATTTTTTGAATTCCGCTTCCATTTCCTTCAACTGTGCATTCTACTCCATGATCAGCTTAAGAATCTCATCCTTTTCCCCTTGTGTCTCCATTACTTCCTTTTCCTGTGAATCTTATGTTGGTGGCAATTTCAATTGTTTCCTCAGAGATGCTATATCAGCATTTTTCTTTTTGAGCATCTCCTCAACTTCTTTCACATTTGAGAGATCATATCCGATCTTGAGGACTAGTTCTTCCAACGTATTAATCTTGTTATACTTGGAAAAGGATGATATTTTTTCTAACTTCAGCTACGTCTGGACATTTCTTAGAGATACCTGTAACTTGGAGGTAGCAGTAGAAGTATTTGTCAATGTGGAAAAAACCATTTCTCCAGTTTTCCTGTGCAGATCCATTTGATCTGCTGGATGCACATCTTTAGTCTGAAATTCAAATGTTTCCCTTTTGTAATTGGTGATTACTTTCAGGTCTGGCACCTGTGCTTGTAGAAACGGCATGTGAATTCTACCCTTCTTAGTGTCAAATGAAGACAACAGTCTGTGTTGTGCAGTTGATGTTTTCTTCCAGAACTGAGCATACGTGCTACTGGTCAGCGTCTGATTTTTCTTTTTGATCAGATCATACTTACCAAAAATACTCAATTTTGGTCCTGTTTTGCTTGGCTGGTTGACTAGTGGAGTATCTATAGGCTTCTTGGGCAATATTGTAGTCATGATTTGTTCGCTTCTTGTACTAAGGAGCAACCGATCAACCTCAATAGTTATAGTGGATTGAATTCCCTTTTCACTAGCCATGTCAGGTGCCTGACTGGGTTTTGGGCTCTTAGTGTGTAATTGGAACTCTTCAGACGATACTTCATTGATGGAAGGTGAAGTGTCCTTACTGGGCCTTTTCTCCTTGGGAACCTGTGGTGTAGTCATCTGTGAGACAGTGACCGAAGGGTCCTGTTGTTCTATTTCAACCAGAGTGTTTGGCTCCCATTCTGTCTGGTTAGCGAACCTCTCTATCTTAGGCCTGGATGTATGAACATATGGAATATTCTTATTCTTAATCCTCATCTCAGAAATTATCCTGCACGAATCAAAGTTCCATGTAAAACTAACAAAAAACTTCATTTCTTTTAGCAATCTGTCTGCTTCCTCCCCGGTGCCCTATCTATTGCAGATGAAAGACCCAATCTGCCCTTTGATTCTGAGTTGTTGCTTCTTCTTCAGAGACAAAAAATGTATGTCATCTGAATTAATCATTTGTCTTATGTTATCCAGGGCAAATATCCTCACGGGAAGATACTTGGGTAACTTGTATGGAGCCAATTCGCACTCATACACTCTAATATCTGTGTGGTCTTGGTACAGGTACCAATCTCCCATTTTTGCAAGGTCTGAGAGGTGTAGGATTCTCTTAATATCCTCATTTATTCTTGGCTCGGGTCTGCCACTGAGCATGCTCGCCACTGGGTGGTAGAACTGCTTGATGAACTACTTGAAACTGAATTCTAAAGAGTTTTGTCTGAGCAACAACGTCCATGTTTTTACAGCCTGCAGCTTACCATCTTTGTCCATCTTCTGCATTGAAAAGGAAAATTTGTCCACTTGGAAGAAATTAATGAACATGTAAGACAATATTGAGGAATACCGAAACATGCCTTCCGTGGCGAAATTTGAGAATTTCTCATGAATGTTGTCTGCCAAGAAAGCGTTGTAGTCGAACTGAGTGGTGGGTTTCTCATCCGTGGAGAAGATGGATATAAAACCCAATATGGGTTCATGCACCCATTGATCCGAAAAATACCCAAGTAGGGCGCAGAGCGATGAGATGACCTGGTCTCCCTTCACTGAGAATAGGGATGAAGGATACATTGGATTTGTAGTGGGGAGTTGAGTGGCCTATGGAAGAAAAAGCTCAAAAATATGAGCTCTTTGGGGGAATTATAATTTCTGGTATAGTTCTCTTATGATTACAAGGTTGAAAGGTGAGGCGTATTTGGCTCTGGGTATTTGCATCATCTGATCAATGGCTTGTGGTGTAATGAAGAACAAATTTTCTCCAGATGAAGAAATTATGGCTCTCTGGTCGACGAGGTAGTGAGTCTGGCATTTGAGAGTGAATTCGGGGAAATGGTGAACCTGGGGGAAAAGATACAAGGGAAGGTTTGACTCCCAGATCTCGATTTCATCACTTTGGTCCAAGAAAACGTCCTTTAGCCATGACTATAAATCAGTGAAGTCGAACTCACATCTGGTGTCTATGATTAAATGGTCTTTTTCGACCACAGGGATCCTGTCGACGTCAACAGGAGGCGGGAGGAAATAATTTTCATCGGCCTCTGTTTTCTTTGATTTTGGCGCCATCACTATAACAATACCTACAAGTAAAACAAAATGGTTAGTGGGGATGACTGTGGATTTGGGTGACTGACTGTAACGGAGATGAAAATGAGGAAAAATTCTCTGGTGCGGCGACAGGGTAAATGATGAGGGAATGAAGGGTGAAGGTAATATTGAGCAAACAGATACTCGTTGGGCATAGGAGACAGGTCAGCAGGTTAACGGATAAGTTAGCCAATAATAAATGGCCAACAGGTCATTTAGAGCATGAGATGGTAGGTGACAATGATTGAAGAAGATGGTTGGGTGATGTGGAGGGTATTGATTTGGACTTAACCATGGTGAAGGGACTTGTAACAGGGTGAGAGGACTGACAGAGTAATGAGATGTGATCTTTAGGGGAGAACGTGGAAAATGACGTTAAGGGGTGATAGGGTGTGTCATACCATGGGAGGCAGTGGAACTCTGACCCAATGGATTCTTGCAACATACAGGAAAAGGGGCCCACCAGAAAACAATCCATTCCGAGCCCCCCCCCCCCCTCCGTTAAAAACAGAATGGTTTGGGGGGGGTGGGGGGTCCGAAAAACAATATGAACCATCCATCAGTGCGCCTGCTCTTGGACCGTAAATCTGTGTGCATTATTTAACCAACATTCTGGACCCCCCCACCATTAAAAGCAGAATGGTCGGGGGGGTTCAGAATCCAATCTTAGCCATTGATGAAAGCATTTGTGCCTTAGTCGTTTATATGTGTGCCTTTGTTATCTCCAATTCTGGATGCCCCCCCTAAATTAAAGGTAGAATGGTCAGGGGGTCCGGAAAGTCTTGTCACTCATAGATATAGGCGCCCGCTCTCTGGTCGTTCAGTTATGCGTGGTCTTTATTTGGTGAGCGCAAAATCATATTTGCTTGGAAACTTAGGATAAGTGTGTTTTATGCATTTTCCCAAGCTTTCCCTGTCTTTATCACCATGGGGGGTTAAACATCAAGCCTTTAAACCTCAAAGATATGGTTCAACAATAATCATCATGCTTGTTTTATTGAGATAAAGMAAACTACCCTATTCTCTAACCTAATTTCCTGTGACAATTACCCCAGATTAAATTGTTGGATTAAGAAATTACTCTATCCTGGGGTTATCTGACCAAGATTAGGCAGTTTGGTCAAATTTATTCACTTGCTAACCTAAATCACCTAGCTAAGATTAAACAGTTTAGCCAAGCTTATTCACTACTCCTATCAACGTCAATTTAAAAGAACTTGGCCATGCTTGAACGATATGGACCAAATCATTATTATTGCATGGGGCTATATTGAATTTCTTTTATGTCATCTTTTATTCCTTTTTCTTTCTTTTCTTTTTCTTTTTCTTTTTCTTTTTCTTTTTATTTTTCTTTTCTTTTCTTTTTCTCAAATTATTTGCAGAATGGAAAATCATTTGACAAACAAAAACACTAAAGAGATAACATTTCAGTCACCAGTTGATCTTATAAATTATAGGGTTATAACAAAGAGGTGATGCATCAGTGTTTCCACTTTGACGGGTTTCTCAAATGATCGAGCACACTATCTGAAACTCTGCCACCAATGTAACGGGCTTTGGTTGTTGTCGCACGATCACTGGCTATAGTATGCACGCAGGGAGTTGGTATGGCAGATGTCTATTGGTTGTTTCTTGTGTGCTCCAAGTGGAAATGATGGTCAAGGAATAACGCATCTCCTTCAAAAATTCTCATGCATTTCGTCTGCACTTATCCTTCTCAATAAGTGAGTCTACAGCCTCTACACGATGAATATCCACTACGCGGGTTCCCATCAGACTTCTTGTTTCTTGGTAGGAAACATGACACAAGGGGAGAAACTTTTCGTGCCACGTTAAAAAAGAAAATAATGGGGTCATGTCAATCATGCCTCTGGCCTTTACTACAATCTTAATACTCTGATTGTTTTCCTAAGAGACTAGTTTCATCTTTTTAGATTTTTCACTTGCCTCCACAAGACCGCATTCCCCTTTAGCTTTGTTTGAGCCTTGAAAAGAGACACATGGACATTTTCCATGGTCAGTACACATTCTTTGAAGTGCTCTACGATTCTTTCCTTTGACATCCTTTGTTCCTCACACAGTTTAATGATTACGCCTTGCACTTCTATGAGCTGTCCTTTGAGACAATTTGAATTCCCTTCTCGGATTTACGACGTTGTCGTTTCCACAACCCTTTTTTCCAACTGCTTTCTCAATTCTCTATTCTCCTTATAAAATTTGGCAATAGCAAGTCGCTCTTGCTTCAGCTGTTATGAAGACTCCCAAACCTCCATCTTTTCAGTACTCGACCTTCTCTGTCTTTCACTAATTCCCCTGCTTGAACCTTCAACGGGTTCAATTTGAACAACGTGTATGAGTAACTTCTCAGCAAAATATTGGATGCACGGTTTTCTGGGACCTTGGGTCTCCTTAGGCTTATTGATCAACCTTGGCCTACCTCTTTTCCGGGGTGTTGGTTGCTGGGATGACAAGTCTTCTATTGCCTTTCCTTTTCTTGCGACCTCTTCCATTCTTTCCCCCGTGCTATGAAATGTTGTTTTCCCCGTGGGTAGAAGGAAGTCTCCTTTGGGGTCCCTGGGGATGTAGGCTAAAATTAGAAATGAATCCCATTCTTTGTCCATCCATCTCGATTCCTCGACTATCAACAACTTAATCAATGATAAATGGAATAAATTCGTCTTCGGCTGGTCAACTTCATCCTGGACGTTGTCTGCCATCCTTTCTAGGCTCTGATGCAAGAACAAAGGTAAGTTCAAAGGCCCTTTCCCTATAAAATGCATCAACAACCTGATGTGATGTGGGTATATTCTATCATACCTTCTTTCAGAGGTGAAATACCTTCTAATCACCTTTAGGAGCTTCTAGAAAGGCTCCCAGAGATACCAAATCTAAACGCCTGCTTTTATCCTCCCATTCAGGAAGTTTGTCCTAATAAATTATTCATAGAATAATATGTCTAAAGGAATTCCCTTATACCACTATACCACCTTTCACCACGTGGAGGGATCTCCGTCACAGCTGACATATTTTCCTCTGTCACCCAAAATGTGATTCCCAGAATGGTTGCACGAAACCCATTAAAATTGAGAGTGAACTATTTAGTTAGCTTCATGTTGTATCCTTTGATCTTCTCACAATAGCACATACATCCGACCTATTCAAAATATTCCCTAACATTCGACTCTTCATTGATTCATGCCAAGTCTCGAGGTTCAAGCCTCATGGCTTTGCCACTTCGTGCCTTCTTCCTTATGTCTTGGGATGTTATCATGATGCAAATGTGTATTTGTTTTACATGCATGATAATGAATGATAACACCCTATTTGCACGAAAAATGCAGAATTATATACTTCGCAGAGACCTATCGAAATGGCAGTGACAGAAATTTGTATGACAAGCAAAAATAACTCTGAGAGTTCACTGCGTGGCCGCCATGCACTATGAAAACCTTCATCACAGAAGGAGATTGACGATGTGATAAATGGAAATGGTAGGATCGTCGCAGTAGGGAAGCATGACAAAAAATTATGGCATGGTGGCAAGGCACTGGGATACTTCTAGAGAGACAAAGAATTTAGATGCGGAAAAAGATTCATCATGGCAGAAAAGAACTCTGAAGAAGAGAGGCCAACTGCGAGAACAACTATCACCTAGTTCACTAGCTTGGGAAAAACTCTAACAGACTTCAAACCATGACTGAAAATGAAGGAGACGCAACAACTTGAGTGAATAGACTCACAACATAACCAATGGCAATCAACTTTCCCATAAATAAAAGACTCGGGACTTGCAGGGAAAATCACAGACAATGCACAAACTCGGAATATAAAGGAGAAACACACAGGGTGACTGGTATTTATACTTGGATGGGTGATGCAGACGTTTCTCTATGTCCACTCACAGGATCGTTCAAATTCCCCTTTGAGCCGAATTAGCTCTTTCGATTCCCTGCTTGAATCTCTGATGAAAACACGATCCACGGGTCCTTCTCTTCTACCTGTCACTGCCTTTGCACGCACCTGTGACCTTTCCCCGACACAGTTTCAGGTTTCAGGGTTTCTTGTTTCCCGATGTTGAGAGTTCCCTACCCTCATGGACTCTCGATCTTCAATTTTCCGATGCGCCCCCTTTCCGACCTTAGCCCCTTCTCACTATGCCCTGGTCCATGCGATCGCTTGGCATAAGACCGCAGCCTTGTATCCTCCTATCGGGATTCAGGGTTTTGCGATCCTCGATGTCATGAACCTTTGTCCCCATGATCTCCTGATATTCGATGAGCCAATTCACCAATGCATGACCTTTATGCGTTAGCCCTCCAAGCTAGAATTTTGTTCCATGTGACATTCCCCTATATGACCGCAGTCATACCTCGTATCAGGGTTTCAGACTTTTCAATGCCGAAATACAGCTGTCCTCGGGACTGCCGATCTCTTGAATCCTGATTCTCCACTATGCTGATAGCTGGCCCCTCGATGGCGCTTCCCCCCCTTGTCAGGGTTTTGGACTTCACGATTCCAAGTTGCAAGGACTTCTTGTCCACGGGATTCCCGATATCTCGACTTGCGATTTCCCGATTGACGATTCTCCTTTCGGGACTTTTCCTGATATCGCTCAATTTCTGCCACGCATCCCAAGAATGGATGGTTTAGATCTCCCCTCGCATTTTCGAGAATTCTGATGTCCTGACTTTCACGACCTCAGGGACTCCGATTTCCCGAGTGCCGATATACGGATGTCCAATGTCCGGATCTCCAGAATGGAATATCACGTGACACATGTCCTCTCTCAGACGGACGGCCCAGATTTGTGTTGGGGTTTTCAAGGTGGACTTACCCGATCTCCTGTCCATGGGAATGTTGATATCCCAACTCCCGACGCCTTGATCTCCGCCACGTGTCTCCACTAACGGACGGTCCAGATCGTTCCCAGGACTTTTACTATGGATATCCCCGATCTCCTGTCCTCGAGACTCTCGATTCCACGAATGTCAATATCCCGATGCTTCAACGCCTTTCAGGACTTTTCTCCTCTCCTTTCAAGGGCTTAAACCTTGTGCAATTTCTGGCTGATCCAGTGGCTGATGTTTACTTTGATCCAATCTAACGGTGCAGATATGTCCTTCTTCCTGTGCTCTCCTCCTGCTTCCTCCTGGACGTGGAAACCAATGGTCCAAATCTCTTTGGCCGATCTGATGGTTGTTGTGCTCTCTCCTGAGCTTGTGCACTCCTTCTTCCTGTACTTGGAAGAATTTCAAGTTATCAAAGGCCTCAACCTTTTTCCTCTCTTCTCTCTGTGAACTCCTTTACCTTGAGCTTCGCTGCGTGTATAAAAATGTTGACTCCTCCTGAGATTTTACTCTCGAATCCCCAAGGGATTCTTTTGACTTCTACACCTCTGCAAAGTCTTCACGCACCCACAGTGTTGTCTCTCCTGAGCTTCTGAAACGCTCAGACCCCTAAGGGATTTTATCCTTCTTTCTTCTCCCTCAGATGGAGAATGTTTGGATGCCCTCCTGGCTATCCCTCTACTCAAGCAACCTCTTGCTGAGTCTGTAGGGTGTTTAACAACCCTGTGAAGATCCCTCAGTGGATTCTTCCTCTAAATATAGAACTCAAAGAGTTCTCTTCTCTTCTCTGTGTCTATCTGCACAATGTCCCTATGCCCTCCTGGCAGAGTATCTCCTCCCAGAACGTTCAGCAGTTATGTCCTCCTGTGCACCTATGCACCCGCTCAATGCCCACCTGGAAGATCTCTCATAATCCTTAGTGATTATGTTTCTTCTTAAGAACTCACAGTAGATCCCTTCCCCTGTGCACTCCTTGCACCTTCTTAATGCACACCTGGCAGAGCTTCACATAACTCCTCAGAGATTCTGTCTGCAAGTGTGTCTTCTCCCACACAACCTTGCCTCTAAGGTATTCAGCAACCTTGAGGTCTTTCTCCTTAGTTGTTGATTCCAATTCATGTGCCGCAGCATGTCTCTGTCTGACTCCGTAGAGTTCAGAAGTGCATCCTCTGTGCATGGCTCTCAGAACCCATAGCGTTCTATCACACCCTCCTGGTGTGAAGCCTCAAAGACCTTCACCTCAAATCAGACACCCTCCTGCAAATGAAAACCTACAGTATACATCTACAGCATATAAGAACACTCACAGACATTCATTCAACACACAGTAATGCAGGAAAAACTGTTATTTTTATATTAAATGGAAAATGCTTGTACTTACAATGTGTTCCTGAGCATGGCCTGTAACAAGGTCTCAGCTCTTCTCTTCTGCTCTCTACTCGCCGATTCTCCTCAACTACAACTCAACTACTAAAGAGATACCCTAAATATCTTTTACCTGAGGGGGCTCTTAGAGATTTTCCCTCCAATCTACCTACCCTATTCAATTACATTAAATGGGTTGTCTAGTCCACTATCTGGATCTAGATCTCAGCCATACAAACATTAAAGGCTGATCTACCTAATTCCTGCACAAAGGCACGGCTTCCCAGCTCAACAACTTAAACATTAAATTACATTCAATTACAATTTAAAATATGAGGGTTGTGCCTCTCTTCGTCTTGAATGCACGTGCTTAACACGGCTGGTTGGCTGGCTGGATGACGTGGAGAGATGCTCCTACATCATAATCCTCAACTAAAAAATTCATGAGCTCCTACTCATGAGCTTCCCATATTTGATGTTGAAATCCTCCTGGATCCCAAATCATCCTCTGGAGCTGTTCATCTGCTCCATCCTGCTGTTGTTGCTTCTTCTACGCCTCCGTTGTTGCTACTTCTCTTCTTCCTAGCCTCTCCTCACTGGCAGTCTTTGTTGACCTTGACATTAGCCTTATGATCTCTTCTATCACTTCGTCCAACTTCTCCAGTGGCTGGCTCTGTTTTTGTAGTCTCCCCAACTGCAAAAATTTTCGGCACATGAGAAGATCACTATGATCTCCCATGCCTTGTTCATCAGCTTCCAACTTCACCTGTTGGATGTGCATACCCTGCACTTTTACCTTTTCTTCTAGGGCTTCAATCTGTTCCCACAGATCAACAAAATAAATGTTGTTTTCCTCTTCTTCTTCTTCTTCTGCAAACTCCCAGGTTGTAGTATTTTCAGTCTCCTTGCTGGAAATATTGAGCCATTCCTCAGAATGCTCATTATCCTGTTCTGCTTCTTCTGTTGTCAGCTTCAGTGCTACAGCTTCTGGGATGAATATGTGGAGCCATTCCTCAGAATTCTCATCTTCTCCATCTCCTTCTTGGGCAGCTTCAAATATTTTCTCCAATTCCTTTTCCCAGAAAGTCTCAGCCGACTGTTCTTCTGTTGTTTCTACTTCATCTGCAACATAGAATTTTTCCTCCTCTGGGATAAGTGATAGGAATACCTCTATTCCCCCAATCATTAGAAGACCTGTCTAATCTTCCTCTTCTGTCAGCTGCACATGCTGATCCAAATCCATTTCTGAGCTCACCTTCTCTGTCAGCTCTTCTGATTCCAACTCATCTACTCATCCCTTCCCACCTGGCAATATGGGATGTCTCTACTGCCCTCCTGGTAGTCCATGGAATCGAGTGATCACATATTCATTAGCATCCCTTGCTAAATTGAACTCACCTCCGAGTCCATGAGACTTTCAGACAGTCTCGAATGCTCATCTCTGCCCACCTAGCAATCTGAGATGCTTCCATTGCCCTCCTGGCAGTCTATGAGATCCCACAACGATCTCATCTCTTTTCCCACCTGGCAATTTAGAAACCCTTCGCTGCCCTCCTGGCAGTCTTTGATATCCCGCAACGATCTCATTTCATTGCCCAGCTGGCAATGTGAAATTCCTTGGTTGTCCTCATGATAGTCTGTGAGATCCCGCAGTGATCTCAACTCTTTTCCCTCCTGGAAAACTTGAATTTCTTCTCAGCCCTTTTGGCAGTTCTTGAGATCCTCAGCTGATCCAAATTCACTGAGATTTCTCCCAGTTTCTGGTTCACATACCTGAACCATTTCTTCTTTTGGTCCATTGAGGTTTTTAGCATACCTAAACCATCTTTTTAACAATCGTTTCCCTCTAACCATCAACTCCTTGACTGGTCATTTTGTTTTTGGCTTCCTCATGGGCCATTGATATACCCATCTTACCTTTTCTTTCTGCCCCATCCACAGTTCGAGCTTTTCTATGTCTACCCTTATTTCAATGAGCTCTTTATACATTTATGCAAGCTTTTCTACTTTGCTTTTCTTCCCAGCATGCCTATGGTCTTCAGTAACCATGGTGTTGTCTCTGTCTGCTTTCCTAGCAAACCTGTTGTTGTCACTCTGCACTAAGAGTGTTTCCAGCTTCATCCTACAGTCTCCCTGACTGCTTATGGACTGTTGCCTACCTGCGAACAATCCTTATAGAGTCTCCAGTGCTCTGTCTTCCTTTACCTTCTCCCTCTGCTTGAAATATACAAACAGAGTTCTAGCTCTGATACCACTTGATGTAGACATTTCTCTACGTCCACTCATAGGATCGTTCAAATTCCCCTTTGAGATGAATTAGCTCTTTCGATTCCCTGCTGGAATCTCTAATGAAAATCCGATCCACAAGTCCTTCTCTTCTCCCTGTCACTGCCTCTGCACATGCATGTGACCTTTCCCCGACTCAGTTTCAGGTTTCAGGGTTTCTTATTTCCCAATGTCGAGAGTTCCCTGCCCTCATGGACTCTTGATCTCTGATTTGCCGATGCACCCCCTTTTCGGCCTTAGCCCCTCCTGGCTATGCCCTGGTCCATGTGATCGCTTCTCATAAGACCGCAGCCTTGTATCCTCCTATTGGGATTTGGGGTTTCACGATCCTCGATGTCATGAACCTCAGTCCCCACGATCTCCTAATCTCCGATGAGCCAATTCACTGATGCGCAAACTTTACGCGTTATCCCTCCAGGATAGACTTTTGGTCCATGCGACCTTCCCCTATATGACCACAGTCATACCTCGTATCGGGGTTTCAGAATTTTCAATGCCGAAATACAGTTGTCCTCGGGACTGTCGATCTCTCGAATCCCGATTCTCCGCTATGCTGACAGCTGGCCCCTCAATGGTGCTTCCCCCCCTTGTCGGGGTTTCAGACTTCACGATTCCAAGTTGCAAGGACTTCTTGTCGACGGCATTCCCGATATCCCGACTTGCGATTTCTCGATTAACGATTCTCCTTTCGGGACTTTTCCCGATATCACTCAATCGTTGCCACGCATCCCAAGAATGGACGATTCATATCTCCCCTCGCATTTTTGAGACTTCTAATGTCCTAACTTTCATGACCTTAGGAACTTCGATTTCTCGAGTGCTGATATACCGATGTCTAGTGTCCGGATCTCTAGAATGGATGATCACGTGACACATGTCCTCTCTCAGACGGACGGCCCATATTTGTGTCAGGGTTTTCAAGGTGGACTTACCTGATCTCCTGTCCATGGGAATGTCGATATCCCAACTCTCGATGCCTAGATCTCCACCATGTGTCTCCACAAATGAACGGTCCAGATCGTTCCCGGGACTTTTACTATGGAAATCCCTGATCTCTTGTCCTCGAGACTCCCGATTTCAAGAATGTCGATATCCTAATGCCTCAACGCCTTTCAATACTTTTCTCCTCTCCTTTCGAGGGCTTAAACCTCGTGCAATTTCTGGTTGATCCAGTGGCTGACGAGTAATTTGATCCGATCTGATGGTGCAGATCCGTCCTTCTTCCTATGCACTCCTCCTGCTTCCTCCTGGACATGGAAACCAACGATCCAGATCTCTTCGGCCGATCTGACGGATGTTTTTCTCTCTCCTAAGCTTGCGCACTCCTTCTTCCTATACTTGGAATAATTTAAAGTTATCAAAGGCATCAACCTTTGTCCTCTCTTCTCTCTGCGAACTCCTTTACCTTGAGCTTCGTTGCGTGTATAAAAATGCTTACTCCTCCTGAGCTTTTACTCTCGAATCCCCAGGGATTTCTTTTGACTTTTACGCCTCTGCAGAGTCTTCACGCACCCACAGTGTTGTCTCTCCTGAGCTTCTGAAACGCTCAGACCCCTAAGGGAGTTTATCCTTCTTTCTTCTCCCTCAGATGGAGAATGTTTGGATGCCCTCCTGGCTATCCCTCTGCTCAAGCAACCTCTTGTTGAGTCTACAGGGTGTTCAGCAACCCTGTGAATATCCATTAGTGGATTATTCCTCTAAATACATAACTCAAAGAGTTCTCTTCTCTTCTCTGTGTCTGTCTGCAAAATGTCTCTATGCCCTCCTGCCAGAGTATCTCCTCCCAGAATGTTCAGCAGTTCTGTCCTCCTGTGCACCTATGCACCTGCTCAATTCCCGCCTGGAAGAGCTCTCAGAATCCTCAGTGATTTTGTTTCTTCTTAAGAACTCACAGCAGAGTCCTTCCCCTGTGCACTCCTTGCACCTGCTCAATGCCCACTTGGCAGAGCTTCATAGAACTCCTCAAAGCTTCTATATGCAACTGTGTCTTCTCCCACATAGCCTTGCCTCCAAGGTATTTAGAAACCTTCAGGTCTTTCTCCTGAGTTGTTGATTCCATTTCCTATTCTACAGCACGTCTTTGTCTGACTCCACAGAGTTCAGAAGTGCATCCTCTGTGCACAGCTCTTAGAACCCATAGCGTTCTATCACACCCTCCTGGTGTGAAGCCTCAAAGACCTTCACCTGAAATCAGACACCCTCCTTCAAATGAAAACCTACAGTATACATATACAACATATAAGAACACTCACATACATTCATTCAACACACAGTAATGCAGGAAAAAATGCTCTTTTTATATTAAATGGAAAATTCCTATATTTACAATGTGTTCCTGAGCACGACCTGTAAAAAGGTCTCAGCTCTTCTCTTCTACTCTCTACATGAATATTCTCCTCAACTACAACTCAACTACTAAAGAGATACCCTAAATCTCTTTTACCTGAGGGGGCTCTTAGAGATTTTCCCTCCAATCTACCTACCCTATTCAATTACATTGAACGGGTTGTCTAGTCCACTATCTGGATCTAGATCTCAGCCATACAAACATTAAAGTTTGATCTACCTAATGCCTGCACAAAGGCACGGCTTCCTAGCTCAACAGCTTAAACATTAAATTACATTCAATTACAATTTAAAAGATGAGGGTTGTGCATCTCTTCGTATTGAATGCACACGCTTAACACGGCTGGATGGCTGGCTAGCTGACATGGAGAGATGCTCCGGCATCAATGGGTGAGGGATAGAATCATGGTGGAGGATTTTAAATCCATGGTTATGAGCAGTTTGGAAGCAGGCTAGATATTTGTGTAGCACACTCGCACGACGGGTACACTTTGAAGTGTGAAAGGTACAGATGATAATAACTGCAGATTATACGTGATATGAGCACCATGATTTCTTAGCCTTTGTGACTTCATAATTAGGTGATGATGGTCATTATATCCATCGACGTGACCTTTATTCTAACAACTTTACTCGACCTTTGGCATGCAAATTCCCTCTTTCTGATAGGACTCAACCTTTACAAGTCTCACATGACCAATTATGACACCCTTTCCTGAATCCAAGGGCCAGACCTACCACTTGTTGATTTCAACCCATTTGTTATTTAGTACCTGGCCTCACACGTTTCGACACATGAACTACGACCCATCTAGGACTGACTCTAATTGAAAAAATTATGGTGCTAACAAAACCTATGTTCCAAAAATGTTTGATCATGATTTATGAAATCCTACTTATCCTACCATAACTATGTATTACCATGATACCCATGATCCATAAAAGTTGTTTAATATTTTGTTGTGGTACGTCAGGTCGGATCTCATCATCATAAGTTAAAATGAATTTAATGGAAAATTAAATTAGGGTCCTTTCATACTGCATATGGACAATCCTCATTTCCAAAATTTCAATGATTATCCTCCATGTATATTATTGATATGTATCACTATATTCGTGAATTATTACCTCAGGTAAAATCTTGTTTACGATTCTTCTTCCTCGAAATAAGATTTTTACTCAAGTATTGAAGCTTTGTTTTCATTTACCTGTAAGCGAGAGATTATTAGGTTTTTATGAGGGATTTTTGAACTATGTTGTGGTAAATTGTTAATATGGGAATGATTTACAAAGTTGAACTCAGTGTCGAGCTTATTGAATCTCAGGAAGAATATTTCCAATTTTTCAGAAGGTTGGTTGGTTAGAATTTTTGTGCATGTTCAATGGATACAATGTGTAGGTCACCAAAGATGTTGCACGAAGTTTCAATGGTGAACACACTAAAATTGGGGATATGGAGTTACATATAGATGAAGAATTAATATCCAGAGTGACTAAATTTCCATTAAAAGGGGAATGTTAGTATAAGATGAAAAGGGTGAAGGATATTCCCTGGTCTGAAATCCTAGTTTCTCCCGAATGAAAATATGATTACAAAGGTATGCCCATATCTTAAATTAAGGAAAAATTGAATTTTATATTACGGGTTATTAAGGGTATTATCAGCTGTGAGCGCAAATATATCCTTTTATTTATTTATCACCTTCAACTTTTATAATGGTCTTCATGGTTTATGAATTGAACATGTCAGTTTTCTTGCTTAAAATATTGTCTAGGATGGCACAGTTTTATCAGAAAAAGAGTCTTAGTTCATAAACAAATGTCTTTGATCATGGTTTAGTGAAAATTTTAATTGAGTTTCAGTTAGAACAGAATGACGGTTCTTGGGAAAAGTTTGTGAAACTAAATCATTTTCAGGAGAATTCTGAGGCAAATTTACAGTCTCAGTTTTCTAAAGTTGAAACCCCAAATCTTGTAGAAGAAACCGTCTTGGTTTACCCTCTATTTTCAATTTTTCATCAGAACACTATGAGGGTTACTCGCAATCAATCTATAAAATTTAGCCTTACACCAAAGTCATGTGTTTTCATTGAAACACCTCAAGTTTCTTCCGAAGCCTCGAAGCAAACCATAATTTCCTCTCTTTAATATGAGGGTGACCCACCTATTACCAAAATGAACGATGATTCCATTAGTTTAGTTGATTTTATGAACAAGGGACAAGGAAGGAAAATATCCAGAATGCTCATAAATAAGTCTAGAAAAACTTCTAAAGCTAGTTATCTTGTCCAAGTTGAGGATGAAGAACTGGTTACAAAACAGGAAGTATCCTCCCCACAACACAATTCTCTATAGGAACCAATTGAAAAGGTTGTTGAAGAAAACGAGGAGAAAACTAAAACGGATTCCAATCTAGAGGTTTCCTTCTAGAAGGACAAATACTATTCAGTGGTTCCAGTGCTTTAGGAAAACATAATTGATTTGGAATTAGAAAATCAACTTCTTAGGTCAGAAAATAAAACTTTGATCGATAGCTAGAGGACACAAGTTCTACGTTCTAAAAAGGATAAAAAGAAAGAATCAGTTAACATTAATTCACGAGGAGTTAATATTTTTCTTAATTCATAATTTAAGATTATTCCCAGTAACACTTAGTGATAAAAATGTCTTAGTTATTGGTATGAATTTAGCGTTTTTTAGTTTAGTTTTTATTTTTGTTAATTCTGGTTAATAAAAGAGTAGTTATAGAATTAAAAATTATGTAGAAACTCTAATTTTTGTTTTATGTTTTATTAATTCCTGTCTTTTTCGTTTTTTTTGTTTTACAGGTTTAAAAGGGATGACCTAAAAGAATACAGAAAATGGGAAAATTAGTTTCTAGGAAATTTTTTAAAATTGAATAGTTAGTCTTTATTTGTTTCATGTACTTAGTTAATTTAGTTTGGGGAATTGAACGATTTTGTTATTTTCCCATTCTAAATGGATAATTGTTTATGGTTATGGAAGTTAATTTTCTTTTTTGAATTCCTTCAATATAAAATAGAGAAGGAAATACAATTGTGGGGGGTTTAGTTTTTGAAAAAGAAAACTAAACTTATGCACTATTGTACAAGACTCTTTTTGGAAGCATTGTACTGAATCTTTTGTGACTTTGAATATTATTATAAGAAATCAATATTCATCACTATTACTGGTATCTTAATGTTCATTTTTCAAATCAGAGTCTTATCTGGGCTATGTATTGATGGAATCAAAATTGATTTAGTTGATTACTATTAATAAATTGGATCAATTTCATCATTTATTTGATACATTGTTTCCATTATGATTATGTATATGAATTACTATTTTGATTATAAATCTATGCTAATTATTTAAACAAGTTTATTAATTCATTCTCAGTGGTTTTATTCAAACATGTCTTTTGAATATCTACATCTTTAGAATATTGTTTTATCTTAATTTAATTCATATACTATTTGAATTTAGACCCGGACAATAGACTAGTTTAGTTGTATTTTGCTAAATACATTTAGTTTGTCTCTTTTGAATTATTTCTTATTTTAAAAGGAAAAAGTAAAATATCCTCTTGCAAGAGTAATTTTAATTAGAATCGATTTTCCATGTAGATAGTTTCAAAACTGTATATATTTATAGTTTAATTTTTATTTGATAGAAAATAATTTTTTTGTGATTATTTAGAAAATGTATATTTTTTAAGATTTAGTTTAGTTTAGAGTAGTTAAAGGTAATTGCACCTAAACCAGTCGGATTTGTCATTTTCAATCGATAAGGATCTAATTGGGATACTGACCAAACGAAATCCTGAATGTTGAACATGGTCATATTTGACTATCAACACGAGGGTAAAGGGAAGCCACAACACTAGGTAGCAACCTCAACTGAAACTTATATGAATGAGTTTTCCTCTAGGTTCAAGAAGGATTTATCAATGGTTGTATATTGCCTCTCTTTCAGCATAATTCCGAAGAACACAAGGTATGTGGATAGTGTAGCATCGAGGCATATGACATCATCCTGGTAATTATTTTCGAGTCTAATGGACAATGTATCAAGAGTTCAAGTTGAGCTTGGTGATTATTCTAAGAATCCAATCGGAGGAGTTTGTACCATTCATTTTCAACTCCAATTAGGTAACTCCTTATACTTTGACGATGTGTTGTTTGTTCCAGGTCTCAAGAAGAATTTAATTTCATTTTTGGTTATGGAATATAAGGAATTTGTAGTATATTTCAAGAACCAACCATTCCTCTTCAAATCAAAATATTCTATCCCAGTTGCAACTTAGGTGATCAGGGTTAGGGAAGGAAATTTATACAGGTTATAGGGTGATCCTGTTTGATCCCTAGTTCATTAAAAAAACAAATTTTGTGAGTTGTGGCACAAGAGGATGGGGTGCCTGCATCACAAGGTATTTCCTATTATGAGAGAGATAGTCACAAGCCTTCCAGATTTCAGTATTGATAAGGAGGGTGTATGCATAGGGTGCATTCTTGGCAAGCATGCCAAGAATTCTTTCCCAAGCAATGAGCACAGGTCTAAGGGTATCCTAGATCTGGTGCATTCATATTTTTATGAACTAATTTCGATAACATCAATCACAAGAAGCATGTACTATATTTTCTTCATTGATGACTTCTCTCGCAAAAATTAGATCTACTTCCTAAATACCAAGGATGATATCTTTAGTAGGTTTAATTAGTTCAATGCCCTTGTTAAGAACCATATAGGTAATAATATCGTGGTTTTGAGATCGGATAATGGGGGTGAGTATACCTCCAAGGATTTCAAGGCTTTCTACAAGGAGGTAGGGATCAAGAGGGATTTGATTGTTTCAATCCAAATTGAATGGAGTTGTAGAGAAGAATAATCGATCCATCATATGCGTTGCTAAGGTTGTGGCGCATGACCAAGACTTGTTGATGTTTCTTTGGGAAGAAGCATGCAAAAAAAAAAATTATATCCAAAACATGTGTCTGCACAAAATCTTAGAGGACAAGACACCAAAGGAGGAACTCACTAGTGTGAAACTAGAGGTGAGACATTTTCAATTTTTTTGTTGTCCATATTGTATTCGTGTACATGTAGAGAAGAGGACCAAATTGGAGCTCTCCAACATGAAGGGTTTGTTTGTGGCTTACCGTGATACTTAAAACTACTACAGGGTATTCATTCCATATCAAAGGAAGACAGTGGTAAGAAGGGATGCAAACTTCAAGGAGGAATTATCTTCTAGGAAGTCTCATGATTCTATTCTAGTGACAAAGGATGAGGAGAAGGAAGATTTTAAGGCTGATCCGAGGTCACCAACAAATTCTAGTTCAAGGAATCATACTTCAGGTGAGGAGGAGCGATTGGATCCTTATATTTCTATCAGAAGACCTCTATGATTCTCTCATACATTGAGGGATGCTCAAAAGTATGATGAGGATCCTAGAATCACATTTAGAGAGAGTGTTGACGTAGGCCATTTTAGGGAAAAGTGAAGTAATTAATGAAGGTAGTTAGGAAATGGACTAGAAATGGAGTGCACACTAAAAAATAGGGGAAAATGGTGCCTGGAAAGTAGGAAAGTCAAAGGAAGGAGGAAATATGTGGATCAACATGGAAAATGGTTGCATTTTGGACCAACCGTTCTCAAGGAGTTAGAATGTGGAAAAACCTAATCCTCTTAGGGTTACTAGGTTAAGGTTTTGGTAATTTTTGTAATGGGTAATTAACCCCTTAGTGTAATATAAATATATTGTAGTGGAGAGAATAAAAGAGTGAGTTCTAGAGTTTAGCATGAGCTAATGTGAGATGAGATCTTAGAGCTAGTTTTTTAGAAAGATACTTGCATTGTAATTGAGGGTATGGTCACAAGATGTGGACCTTAGTGAGATCTTGTCAGCCTCAAGTGTAATGTGCACAGCGCTATAAACTTGATGAATAATAATAAAAGACCGAAGAAAGATAGATCTTTGTGGACATAGCCCAGGGGGTGAACCATAGTAAATTTTTGTCTCTGTGTGGAATTGTAAATGTTAAGCCTGCGAAGTAAATCAATGCATATAGATTCTTAAGCAATACAGAAATTAATCAATGGATCATACACAGAGTACACAGAGATTTTATACCGGAAACCCTCAACCGGGAAAACCTTTCTTATTTTCATTATATCGAATTTCACCATTTTCCATACAATATATAGAATGTTTTTAGGTATTCCGTAGATACCAAAACCCTAATCCCTTAATCCAGGATTAATTTACAAATCCGCTAAAAATAGCAAAATCTGCTAAAAATAGCAAAAAACTGCCCAAAAACAAATTTCGGGGCATTGCGCGTAACCGGGGGGGGCATACCTTCCCCCCCCTCTGGGACCCCCCTAGGAAAGCACGCGGTGCACACAACAGAGCTCTAGGTGAAGGGATTGTTAGACGTAGTTGTCGTATCTAACGCGCCCACACACACACACATGCAAAGAATATAACACATACCCAATAGGAATGTTTATCTTAGTTCTTGCTATTATTTGGTTATGAATGGATTAATCTGTAGGTAGTAAAATGCAGTGTGCAATAGAATAGTTAGGATATTTACTGTAAAATGAATTGTAATGAATGTAACTGATTACAGAATAGTATATCTAGATATAATGTTGTATTAGAATAATAGATCTGATGTATGTTGAGGTAGAAATAATGTCTATCATCCCCATAGTATCCTCCCTTCCATGATTGCAGACATATGGTTTGCACAGAAAGATAATAGAATCTCCAAGTATACACTGCACCAATATTTGGAAAGGTATGTATTTATTGATCTTCATGAGGCATTTTTCTGTGAATTTCCACATTTGTTGTTGGAGTGGATACTAATATTAAAATGCAATCGCCCAATTAATCATATAAGAACAGTAGAATAGATTGCTAAGAATATTGTGCAGCTACAAAAAATTCAATAACAAATTCACTCGCGAAGTCGATTTTTGGCTATATAACATTATTGCAAGATTCATTACCAAGTTTAGAGTCGATACTGAAAAATCATATACTTCTATAGACCAAGATATTTTGAAGGGTCCAAGAGGAAGGTATATTATATCACTTTATACGTCGATCAAGATTTTTTTGCATGATAAAGGTGTGATGATAATGGAGTTTAACAACTAAATTAATCTGTGCGCATGGGGAGACTGGAGGAAACATTAAGGATGATCTAATACATGGAGAAGCATTTGGATAGAGGTAAGAAGAAGGAACCAATGGAGCCCATTATGATGGATGAAGAACAAATCAAGGAAATAATTGACAAATTGGGAACGACACACAACGAAAGACCCTACCAATATAAGATTAATAGGAAAAAGAGGGTAGTAGATGAGAGGGAAGGCTTGGAAAGTGATGAAGAAGATATAGATGATCTACATGCTATGAAGAAGATTGAGGAAATCCTACACACCACATATGAGAGAAAAACCAGAGGTCAAGGATCTGACGCAAAAGAAGGATCTCCATCCTAGATCAGAATTAGTGTCGAACCCATGACCCCATGTGAGACTAAGACATCAGAAAATAAAGGACCATTTAGACAACCAGAAATTAGTAGGAGAAGCATCTGAGTAGGACAAGGTACTAGTGGAAATTCAAGTGGAAGTACGAGTTTAGCTAGCAGTAGTCAGTTATATACACCGAGCGGAAGTGGTACTGCAAATGTTACAATGGAAGGAGAAGATTCGACTATTTAGTTACCATAATTTCATGGAGAAGGGTAGGAGGACCCAGAGAAACATCTATTTATTTGTAAAAAAAAATTGGGAAGCTAAACAAATCATGGATGAAGACACAAAAGTGGCTTAGCTCGCAATTACATTCAAAAATCGTGCAATGGACTGGTTTATGAGCCTAAAAGTGAACATTCCACAAGGATCACTATTGGATGTATAGGATGACCCTGGTTCTACCTTAGTTATCCAACAAAACCCTATTCACCATTGGCCCTTTTGGTAAACCAAAAGGTTACATTGCACACAGAGTGCACAACATTGTTCAACAACATAGGTATTCCAACAGAGGAAGAACGCCTTCAGTAACCACTCACACAAACAAATCAAATATCAACACACCGATACTTTGATGTGATAAAATCCATATGGGGAAACATCTATGAACCCAGCCAACCCAACCACTTGGATCAATTTATTAATGAAAAAGAAAAATATTACAAAGATATTTTACATGAGAGTTTCTCACAATTGATCATCGACAAATCAACCTCCATGCTATTTAAATAGAGATCATGGACCAATCGATTGTTAAGCCATGGATCAATGGCTATTAAGATCGAGGAGAATATGAATCGTTAGATCACTCTATGTCGGGAACATATCGTGACCATCATATTTCCTAACTACAAATGCATACTAAAGAAACACACTAAGAAACAATCTTTTACCTAATGACACATTAGACTAAGTAGATCTTAACTAACTCATAAGTGTCTAAATATCCTAACATACTGCCTTAAGAACAACTTGGGATAGGATTGAAGGATTTACAATAGTGACACAATAGGAGAAGGAAGGAGGCATTAGAGCCTATCCCCCCTTAATGACAACTTTTTGAACTCCTAACATAGATTGAAGTTTGGAAAAATTCGCTTCTGTAATGGACTTTGTGAAAATGTCTGCAACTTGATCTTTTGTAGTGAAAAATAACACTTTGATAACTTGATCATGAATGAGATTTTTGATGAAGTGCATGTGTAGCTCGATGTGCTTATTGTGCTAATGTTGAACTAGGTTTTTGGCGAGATTTATGGCACTTTGATTGTCGCACCAAAGGTTGGTTGGATGTTGCTACTGGAATCCAAAATATGAAAGGATCTCTCGAAGCCACAAGGCTTCCTGACTGGAATTTACTTCTGCTCAGTACTCTTCTTTTGCTGAAGAAAGTGCAATAGGATTTTGTTTTTTACAGGCCCAAGTGACAGGTCCTAAATCAATCCTGAAAACATAACCTGCAGTAGACTTCCGATTATCAGGGTCATCAACCGAATCTGAGTGAAACCAACCAATAAAGGAGTCCCCCATAAATTGTAATGTATCACGAACTGAGTTGTATCACGTACATAGTGAAGTATCCTTTTAGCTTCTTTCCAGTGGCTTTCATGGGGTGTTTGCATATATCGGGCAACAAGACCAACAACAAAGGAAAGATCAGGATGGGTATAATTCAAGTATAAGAGGCTATCAACTAACTAACGGTACATGGTGGAATCAACTTTGGGAGAAGTACAGGTAGCAGTAAGCTTGACTCTAGACTAGAAGGGAGAAGGTGATGCTGAACCCCTCTTCCTCCTAGTGCTGCGTGACCTCCCGGCCTAGGATTGTTCACATGACTGAGCCGAATTAGCTCATCGGGACGTTGCTAGCCCCAAAATTGATTTAACACAGGCCCCTTATCTCCTTAGGCGTAGGTCCTATGTAACTCGCAAGCCCTTTTCCTGGCTCTCTTGTTAATTGTAAACTGGAGGGTGCTATCTCCTTCCGCTAGGCCCCTCTCCTCATATGACTTCAGGCTATGACCCGGGGATAAAACCTAAGGTTCTTTGAAATTTCGGGCTTCGATCATTTCAACTGCAACTAAATCCTTTTAACTTGAACCTCGAACCAGCTAACTTACCCAACAAGATCTATGGTTATCATATCTCCAACAACCAACGACTTTGATCCACTTTGGGACTCCGACCTTCGAGAGTTTCGATCACTCCAAACACCTTTTTCCTACATATTATTTTGTACCCATATCTACATATCAAGCACCACGCGTCCTTCTAGATCAAAGACTCCCAATTCCTTCAACAATTTGGGCTTTGATGCTTTTGAACACTCCTAACCACTTTTTCCCCGAACTCTGAATTGATGAAATCACTTGGACCAGATCTATGGTCTGTTCTCTCTTGACATCTAACGACTGTGATCTACTTCAAAACTTCAGTGTTCAAGATTTTTGAACGTTTCAACACCCTTTTTCCCTGAAGCTATAGATCAAATTCCACATACTTACCTCAATCAATGGTCAATATTTTTCTTTTATTCCCCTTCGAGGGACTTGTAGTCAATGCCCCTTTGCTCCACTTTTTACCAGAGTGTAAATCCTTTGAAGTGATGGATCTTCCACCACACATCCTGTCCCAACGGATGGCTCAAATGGACTTCGGCGCTTCGACCTTCGGGAGTTCTCGTGTCTTCACTCCTCAATTCCTTCGAAGTAACTTTTCTCCGAAGTATATTTCCACAATTCATGTGTCCCTCTATTCATCCAAGACTCCTATAGATTTCTTCCTTCAGGACTTTCGACATTCGGGATTACACTCTTCGTTTTACCTGAAGTGTTATATCACCGAAGTGACAAATCTAATGCAATGTGTCCAAGCAACTGATGTCTAGGATGGACTCTTACCTCTAGAGGTTTGGACTTCTTCTGGTCAACACTCTGCTTCCTCCTTTCTTTTCCTCCAAATTCCACAATATGGTGATGCGTGTCTTTCCCAGATCGATGTTCACAATGGACTTTTCTACCTTGGGCTTCAGCTGTTTGGCTTCACCTTACCTATTTTTAACTGAAGTGGCTATCCTCTGAAGTGAAGGATCTAATGACATATGTCCACTTCAGATGGATGACCCTAATGAACTCCGATGGTCTGACCTTCGGGAGTTCTTTCTCAAACCAACTCTGCTTTCTTCCAGATTGCTTACCTTCTAGATGACACAATCTGATGCCACGTGCCTCCTGGAAATCAATGGCTAGGATCTGCTTCACAACTTCGGCCTTCAGGATTTTTTCACACTCCAATCCCACTTTTCCCTGAAGTACTCTTTTTTTAAAACATGAGGATCTCTGCCACGTGTCCCTTCCATATCCAACATTCTAGATATACTTAATCCTTCGTGAATTTTTCTCTTTCTCCACACAAATATTCTGGAGATCTTTCTCACAAACTCTCTGATCTTTCACCACTTGTCCCTCTGGATCATGGACAACTCTGAATGGCTTCGGAACTTTGGGACTTTAGGACTTCGATGAGTCCTCACTCCTTGTACATAAAAATGGTTAAAGTCCCATGCACTTACCTGGATCCTATGACTGTTGGTCCTTCGTACCCAGATCCGATGTCTAGGATCTAATCCTCCTCTCTGCATGCTCCTTCAGTTTGGACATGGATCTAATAGTCCAGATCTCTCCCTACAGTTGATTTGATGTCTAATGTTTCTCCTCCTCCTGAGCTTCTGCTTTCTCCCGAATTGGAATATTTTTTAAGTATTCAAAGGTTTCGACCTTTGATCCTTCTCCTGCAAGATCGGCTACTTTGAGTCTGGTCTATGCTTCTAAAAACACTATATCTCCTTTGAGATTTTCCAACTAAGGTGGACTTTGGCTCCGACGCACACTTGCGCTCTGTGTGCAAACTTGCACTACTCCTCTTGAGCTTCATGCTTGCTCAGTCTCCTAAGGGTCTCAACCCTCTGCTTCCTTCAAATGGTTTTTTGGTTCCCTCCTGGAAACTCAATGTTCTTCGTCCTAAGCTCATAAGGTGAAACTTCTTTACTTGTGGCACACTCCTTACACTTGACTAAGCCTTCAAATGGATTTATTTCAACACTTTGTCTAAGTGTTGGCCTGGTGCACTCCTTGCAAAGGTCTTCTCTCGAATCCTAAACTCTTTCAAGTTCATTGATTCACTCCTTGCATCTTCTCAATGCACACCTTACAGAGCTTCTTCCCCAGAGTGTTCAACAACTCTAGTTTCCCTCAATTTCTCCAACACTTCAGAAGATGTTGGTTATGTGCACTCCTTGAACTTGCTCAAAGAACTTCTTGATGATACTATAGAGTGTTCAATAACTATGTGGGTGTCTTCTCCTGACATTTATCTTCTCTCAACTTGAGACATAGTTCACCTGTGCACCCTTTCACCTGCTCAATGCCCACCTGGAAGTTCTCTACAAAGTGTTCAAAAAATTTGTCTTCCCTTCCTTCTCTACATAGTTTCTCCTCCAAGGTTTTCAACAACCTTGAGGCTCCTCTCTCTTCCATCCTTACATCATTTAATTGCATTAAATATTACATTTAAAATTTTAAAATGAGGGAAAAATGAGAGGGTTGGTGCCTCTCCCCTCCTTGAATGTCCTTTGATGTGATGGAATGTTGGTGCATTGCTAAGGTGGAAAGGATGCTCCTACATCAAAAGTGGTTGGTTTACATTCATCCATGTGAAAGTGATGAAAAAGGTCACATGCATACTTAGACTGGGAATGAAAAATTCCTTCACTGGTTTTCAAAACTTGGAGGCCAAGGAAATAGTGCAAAAAACCTAAGTCTATCATTTCAAATTTATTCTAAGGGATGGTTTTCACATGGTTTAAATTTTTTGAGTCACTACCAGTAAGGATAAGGTCATCAACATAAAGGACAAGGATTATGAGATGGCTTCATACTTTCTTAGTATAGACATTAGGATCGGAATGGCATCTAGAGAATCCGTTGTCAATAAGAAATTTGTCCATTTGAGCATACCAAGATCATGGAGCTTTCTTAATACCCTAAAGAGATTTCTTAAGGCGAAAAACAAGGCTATAATACCAAATGAATTGAAGTGACTTACATCTAGTTTAATTTTAGGCCAAGCTTCTTCCGTTGTTATATTTTTAAGAGCATTTATGGGAGTGTAATTTACTATGTAATTTGCAGAGTTGATTGCTTTCGCCCAATACTTTAGACTTAATCCCTTAGATTGGATCATACAATTAGCCATTTCTTTTAATGTGTGGTTCTTTCTCTCAACAAAACCATTTTGTTGTGGTGTATATGGAACAATGTGTTGCATTTGGATGTCCTGTGTAGTGCAGTAAATTGTAAATTTATTGTTCACATATTCACCTCCATTATCTATTCTTAAATTTTGAATTTGATGTCTAGATTGATTTTCTACAAGGTCCTTGTAGGCTAAAAAATTGTCAAAAACTTTGATCTTAAGTTTTAAGAAGTAAACCCAAGTATGTTTGAAAAATTCATCAATGAAAGTTAAGAAATATGTGAACCTAGAAAAATAAGGAGAAGAAAGGGGACCACACAAATCATTGTGAACAATATGCAAAGGGCCTGAGGCATGCCAAGAGGCACATTTGTCAAAATTGTCCCAGTGATGTTTTCCAAGAACACAACCAGCAAAAACATCATATTTGCATGAAACAAGAGGAAGACCAGTCACCATCTGTTGATTACATAGTTGTTGCAATGAGCGATAGTTTAGATGACCAACCCGCTCATGCCAAAGTTTGATCAAGTCATCACTATGAGCAACAGAAAATGATGAAAAATCCGATGACCCAAAGTTGTCAAACTTGTACAACCTGGTAATATCATCAGCAATTCCAGTTGCAAGAGCATTCTTATGATATTTTAGATCCTTGATTACAATTTGGTGAGGTGAAAACTCTATGGTTTTAACTTCACCTGAATGAGTGATTTGATATACAGATAGAAGGTTACAAGAAAGACTTGGAACACATAATACATCATTGAAATGATCGTTTTCTACTTGAATTGTTCCAGATCCTTCAACACTAAGAGATCTATCATCACCAAAAAATATTTTCTTGGTGTTACATTCATGTAGAGCATAAAATATGTCTCCATCCTTAGCCATATGACAAGATGATCCAGAATCAATAAGCCACTCATCATAAGAAGAAGTAGAAGTTGTATTGAAGGAGAAAATAGAAGCAGAAAGTGCATGTCCATGAGAAGAAGTAGAATAAGTGAATCAATACTGATGTTGTGCGTCTTCATCGTTGCTTCTAAAGATGCCATATTCATGAAACATTTGGACACATCATGACCATCTTTATCATAAAATTTGCAATGTCTTCCAGTATTCTTACTTTTATGTTTTTCTCCTCTGTCACCATTACGAACAGAAGATGTCTAAGTGGGTTTAGGACCCTTATATTTCTTGTTGTTGTGGCGAGGATGTTGCTTCTTGGGATTCTTGGGTTTATCTTTCTGATAGAAAACTAAGGCTTTGTTGGAGTTACCTGCAGTGTTGATCACTCCAATTTGTACAATATTATCTTTCTCTCTAATCAAAGCATCACAAAATTTCTCAAGACTGGGTTTTTGATAAGTTGTCCCTAGAGCCTCTTGCATGGAATAAAATGTAGATACAAACATAGAATATGCACTACCTAGCTTAGAAAGAATAAGATAGATGCAACGATCTTCTTCTATCTTTATATTACATTCTTCACATAAAGTTTTGAGTGTTTTAAACTTAGATAGATAGTCTTCAATGCAAGAAATATCATTTGGACTTAAAGTCAACACTTGATTTTCTAATTGTTGTGCTCGAATAATATTGTGTTTACCAAACACATATTCAATCTTTTCCCAATATTATTTGGGTTTATCAATTGATTGGTGGAACCTTAAATAAGGAGAGATGGACATTTTGATTAATCATCATTCCTATTATCCCATTTGACTTTCTTATCAGCATTAGTGGGTGTTGTTTCCTTTCCCAAGGTAATCTGGTACAAGCTTTTTACTTCTTAATAAATCTTCCATATGGGATTTCCATTGGAAGTAGTTGGTGTTGGTAAGCAAGAGATTACTTGTTGAAGTCATATTAAATATGCAGATAAGATGGATTTAAAAACTGAAACTAATGATCTGGATGGAAAGATCTCAAAAAATTATGTAGTTTAAAAAAAAATGACACTAAAAATGGACTTCGGATGTGAAATTTATGCCCTTTTAAAAAAAGGCATAAACGGTAACCAAATGACCACGTGATGGTGTAAGTTTCTTTATGAAGTGATCCACTTTTATAATGAGAAGTGGGATCACTTTTACAATGAAGTTAATTTATAAAAGAAAAGTTGCATGCAAAATAGATAACTCTAAAATAAAATATTAAAGCTACTTAGAGTGATTCACTTTTATACTTGAAGTGAAATACACTTTACAATTTGAGCATGAATGTTTTCAAAAAAAGTAACAAAAATAGAGACTTGAACTCAAGACCTCTTACTTAATAAGGCAACTTTTAACCAAATGGTCTAGCAAAACATATTGTATTGTTTAGAAAGAGGATTGTTGTTGTTGTTGACAGCCTTGGAGAGTATGCGAAAAAAAAACTATTTTTACACAAGAAAAAAAAATTTGCTTCTCGATGACAACAAGGGTTAGATCTCAGTTAGCTTACTTAGACGATGCACATTTTCCTATCTATTTCTGATTTTCCAAGATTTCACAGGGAGCGGGAATAAGAGAATACGTTGATATAAAAGAGTAGAAACCCAAAAAAAAATAATGCTCTGCAAAAATTTTAAAAATGTGTATTCAGGCTTTATACCTCCGGATCTGACTGAAATGGTTGTATCTTGGGCAAACGAAAACCTTTTCGAGTTAAACAAAAAGTGTTCCTAACTGAAAAGAGTGTTCCAAGTGCAAGGGAACAGTCCTCTCAGCCCATAAATCTATGGAAATGACATAAAATGGAGATGATACAACTAGGCTTCACGATCTCAATCTACAATAGGAGAAGGTCTTCAAACAGGACCCGATACCATGTTCGACAGCATAGGTATTCTGAAAGAGGATGAACACCTTCACTAACCACTGACACAAACAGATCAAATATGAACACACCAATGTTTTGACGTGGCAAAACCCCTACGGGGAAACATCCATGGCCCCATCCAACGTGAACACTTGGAGTAGTTTATTAATGAAAAAGAAAAATATTACAGAGAAATTTTACAAGATATTTTCTCACAATCGATCATCAGAAAATGACCCTCCATGCTCTTTAAATAGAGATCATGGACCGATTGGATGTTAATCCATGGATCAATGGCCGTTAAGATCGAGGAGAATATCCACCGTCGGATCACTCTATGTCAAGAACATATCGTGACCATCAGATTTCCTAAATACAAATTCATACTAATGCATACGAAATAAAAACATTGAGAAACACACTTTTACCAAACGACAAATTAGACCAAGTAGATATTAACTAACTCCTAAGTGTCTAAATATCCTAACAAACAACATCACACCCAGGATGTCTTATGGGTGATTTCATAACCCAAGTGTCTGCAATCATGGAAGGGATTGGGGATGTTTCTTTTAGTTCTACTTTAACATGCATTACACCATAACATTCCTCATATATATTATTTTATCCATTCAATAACATTTATTCTACATGATTATTCTAGTGTGCGTTGTAATTAAACTCTAACATATGCATTCATCTAGCCATTCATTCATCATAAGAATACAAAATAAATACAATACAAATAAAGACACCATTTTATCATGGTTCACCCCCCTGGGCTACATCCACAAAGATATTTTTCTTATTATTATTATTATTCAAAAATGTCTTGCGTTGCACGCATTACATCATATTTTAGTATTGGCAAGGTTGACCAGTGTCACACCAAGCTCCATATCTTGTGACCTGATCCTCAATTACATCTCAAAGCTGACTCCATCTGAGATTCACAACTCTCAACAACTAAATGCTTCAACTCGGAACTCAAAAGTTTCTCCAAAATTAGGTTCTTCATAATGATAATTGATACCTCGATACTTCCTTTAATACTTCCTTCTTCTAGGTACCTCATACATCATATATTTATTCTAAAAAATAGGTAAAAACCCTTACATTATGACTCAAAAACCATAATCCTAAGTGGACTCAACGTGTCCACTTTCTAACTATCTTATGTGTGGTTGGCCTTCAATCTAACCCTTCCTTTCTTTGGCTCTGTGCTAGTCTTCCTTATTTCCTGGAATGTGTTTCTTCCTTTTCCCTTTCGTCACATTGCTTTCCCTTCTTTCTTAGGGTGTGCTACTTCATTGGTTCATTCCTTATCTTGTATCCTCATTTATTGCACTTAACCCAAAAATTTCCTTCTCCAACATGGCCCCAACACTAGCCTGTGGCTCGTCCCAAGCCACTCAGGTCGTGTGTGCCTCCTACACATATCTCTCCAAGCTATGGAACTTCTTTTTCTGTGCATCTACCTGTGTCTTTGTTTGTGCACACTTTTTTGTCAAGTTCTTAACCACCTGCATTGTTATGTGCTCCTCCAACACTTTCATACTCTCTGAATGTGATTGTTCTAGTCTACCTTTTCTTGTATCCAACTCTACAATCATGCTCTCTCCTTGCTCTTGAAGTGGCTCCAACTGAGCATGTATTGTTTGTTTCTGCCCCTGGATTGTTTTCACTTCTTCTAGAAGGTTTTTCATTTTCTGTGTGGCCTTCATCCTCTCTAATATGGAAATTGCCTTCTAACTTTTCTTTAAATCCCACTCTATGACATTTATCTTCTCTTCCCTCTAATCCAATTGCTAGATCCTTTCGTCTTCTGCTAGGCATGTCCATATTTGCACAGTTCTTTCATAAATATTTTTTACTTATTTTATTTCCAATGCAATCCTATATGTGTGTTATGTGGCCTACTGCTTCCTTTTTTATCTAACTTCTTGAGGGGTGGTTGGTGTTAGCTTCCCAATAAACTCAACTATCTCATATTTATACACCTCCGTCATTTGTGTTATCCTCCTCAAATTTTCTTCCGCCCTGAGTTCTCCCGCTTGTGTGTTGTATGGGATCATTTGGAAGACTTAATCAAGTATCGTCTCCAGCTTGTCTGCACATTGTTTTTCCTCCTCTTGTTCTATCTTCACCTATGTAAGAACTGTCTCTAGCATCTCCTTGTCTTCCTTGGCTATCTCTAAGTTTTCTGCATCCATCCTCACCCTGCACTGTACTTCCTATGCAATACTAACCTGTAATTGATAGAGCGCTTTTGTTGGTATCTTGGCCAATACCAATTCCATCCATTTTCAGCATGTCTTTAGTAAGGCTAATTTTTTCACTTGCTGATGTTGTTATCTATACGGTCTCCTCTTCAATATGCACTGGCATGGGATTTTCTTATGTTGTTTTCTTCATTTGTGTTTGATATTTTTTCTATGCCTTGGTAAATCGTATCTACTCCAAGACTTTCTTGACCTCTGTCAGTTCCTGCATTAACCTCTCTCTTTGTTTTTCTACCTCTTCATGTGCTTCTTCAGTGTGGTCCTATAGTTTTTCCGTGACTAATTATGTGTCGTCTTCTATTATGGTATATTGGGGGACCTCCTTAAGGGCCTTCATTTTCTTGCATTCCCCTTCTTATTGTAACATGGTTCTCTTGGGTGGCCTCGACTCCGTTTACTCTGTCATGATTGGGATATATGGTATGTCCACTCCTACTTGTCCATCCTATGCAAGGATATTATCCTTCCTCTTTGTCACTCCATTTGCAGTATCTACATGGTCCTTTTTTTGTGTGACAGGCTTGTGGATAGTATTTTTCTTTGTTGTTGCGCTCCTCCCTATCTGCTTTGCACACCCTATTGCTTCTCTTGTATTTTTTGTTGGGGTACTATTCTTCTATGAAGAGATCACTTCTGTTGGTTGATTGTCTTTGGCTGGTTCTACTAGAACCTTCCATTCCTCCTTCTAATCTTTCATTTCCCACTGTACTTCCTCGATTGTGACGCAGTATCTCATCTATAGCCACTCCTTCTCTGGATCACGTTTTTCCTGGATCCACATATTGTGCCTTAATTGTTTTAATTTGGTTATCTTCTTGTACTACTCCACCACCTTTGGTGGGATCCTCCAAGTTTCTACCCCCTTTTCTTGTATTTCTTAAAGATATGTTGTAAATATTCTTGAGTTTATCTTTATTTCCCTTGTGACAATTGTGTTCCATAATGTTTCATATTGTGTTGGATGACACTTTCCAGTTCTATGAAAGAACATGTTGTATTTGGGGTGTTTCCATCCCACCAATACTATAAGCATGATTATCCAGGAGTAATGAAACTCGGTCATAAGTCTTGGGAATCCTTGCAATCATCCATAAATGAATTTAAAAAGTATGGAATCCATATTAGTACAATCCCCTTCACACACTGCGTGGTTTTCGTTATCACACCTGTTAGCACTTCTTCTTTTCGACACTTTATTAGCAGTTTATAGGACATAAGTTTTGTTTCTAATCTCATCATCGGTTCACTAATTATGTTTATAATGATCCCCTTGGATCCTCTCTCTATTCCATAGGTCTTATTCATTTCTTCTGCTAAGGATTTATCCTTGGTCTTTTCATCTAGATACTGTGCAGGTTTCTCCCCAGTTGTGGGTAGACTTGTTATTTGGGATATTAGATCGACACAAATTGAACCTTGCGTATCCATCTGCAAAATTTCTATGTGCATTACTGAGAGTAATTGCTTGACATAGTTATTTACGTCCTTTCCCCTTCCAAAATGTGGGATCTCTAGCATGTTCATTATACATGTGTTATATAAACCTTGTATCCACTATTTATTTTCCATTATTGTAATACCCCTAGGCCGAACCCAATTGTAAATGTAAATAAAAATGTACATAAGCTTGTGAGTTGTTTGACATAATTTTTGTATGCACCTTCCATGGTATAGTGTGTGCATGTACTGTGCAGTAAAATGATGAAGTGTGCACATTCTAGGATACCACGCGCAACAACTTAAGTGCGCACGATTTTGAGGCTAGGGAGCCTTTGTGTATATGTTGTGTTTTATAGGTTGGTGAGCCAGTTTTGTGATGATTAGGCCGGAGAGCCTAGATGTTAAAGGCCAATGAGCCTATATTTGTATATGTCTCATCATTAATATAAAATACATCGCTGCGCATAGACCAACCACGATAAAAGAGTATGGGGGACTAAACTCCACTAGTTAGGGAAAGGGAGGGAGCTAAAAGTTAATAAAAAGGGCTAAGCTGGGGAGCTTAAGACAAAAAGAAATATTATATTAATATTACTTAAAGTATAAAGTATGGATAATTATTTTATCCTAAGTTCTAAGGATGGGGACAAGTGGGCCAAAGTAGCTCCCAACATGACAAGTGTCAAGTTGGGAACATGAAGACATATAGTTTAGACTTAGTTCATTTTTTGATCATTCAGTCATCCATTCATACATTCCATGATAATTCATTCACTCATTCAGTGGTCCTCCATACCTTCCTATCACTATACCTGAACCTGTATCCATACCCATACCTATTTGTGTACCTAGTTAGCTTGGGAGTTGGATTGAAAAAGTGGGTTTTCAAGCCGGTGGGATATTGAAGAGGCAGGTTGTCAGGCCCATGAGAATTATCTCAAGGTGAGAGAATTAATGGGAATTGATTTCTGATGGTGATAAATGGTAGCTACAGGGCTCTAAGACTTCCTGTTCGGCCTATTTTTGAAGCCCATAAAGGAAGTGGGGCAGTCGAGGGATTGTTGAGGAGAGAAGGGGCACACTTCCTGGTGTGGGACATGCATGTGGGGAATGAGGGGCTCTAGGCTATTAGTTTGAGTTGGCACCTGTGACATAGTCTTTCCTATTGTCTATGAAACATCATCCTGGTTAGGAATCCCTTTACCCGGGTGGAGTTTAGTCCCAGCTCGGGGGTGACCCACTGTTGAGAGTAATGAGCAGTGTGGTCTAAGGCTGGGAGGTTCATGGAAGGTATGCATGCAGTTGGCGATATTATTACCAAGATAAGTGTCAATCATGTGTTAATGTATATGATGCATTATTATTTATGTGTTATATTTATGGTCATTTCATGTCTATGCTACATGTATATGCTTACTTTCATTTCCATATGAATATGTTCATTTACAAAATGTATTTGTCTGTTTATGTTTTATATATAAAGTTCCACAAGAGTTTTGTGTGTATATGTTTTAATTGCATGCAGTTCAAAAAATTTATGTGGCATAGCTCAATTGGATGTTGGGTATGTTACAGTATGGTATCATAGAATGAAATCGTTTTCTGGAGTAGCATAGCCCACCCTGGGTAGGGATGTTACAATATGGTATCAGAGCCTCAATTTTCAACACTGAGACTGGATGGGGTGAACAAGTTGATTTGAAGTGAAATTGTACAGAGGATTGATTTCAAACTAACCAAATCTCAAGTTACAGAGCATCCATGGTAAAAATTAGAAGCAATTGCGTGGAATTGGGAAAAATTCCCAATTTCTGTTGTTAAATTCATGGGAAAAGTGAGAAATTTGGCCAAGTGGTGAGATATTATTGATTTAATATCTGTTCTAGAAAATTCAGACCCAGAATAGGTCGAATTTGAATTTACAGTAAAGCCATGATCGATGGAGCGAGATTAGTTGATTAAAAATTATTAATTCGTGAATTGAGTTTGGCAAAAAACTTGTTTTAGAAATGTCAACCCACATTGATTAGTATTTGTAGAGGTTGAATTGGTGTTATCGGGGTGAAATTGAACAAATTTCATAGTTATTGGATGTCTATGGTAAAAATGGGGAAAAAATTAGGAAAAATCCCAAATTTCTGTAGCGGAATTCACGAGGAATTCATGTGCATAAAACTGAATGTTTGCAAGTGGGCGCACTAAAAATGCATGATGCCAGTGAAAATCTTGTGATATGTGGAAAAATATTGGTGTGTGGGCGTGCGTGCTCAAATTTGGTGTTGTGCGGAAAAATATTATCATGCAGGCGCGCACGCTAAAATTTGGCTTTGCGTGAAAAAATATTGGTGTGCAGATGCGCACGCTAAAATTTGGCATTGCACAAAAAAATATTGTCGTGTGGGCACACACACTAAAATTTGGCCCTGAGTGGAAAAATATTGGCATGGGGTGCACGTGCTAAAATTTGGTGTCGTTCAGAAAAATATTGGTGTGCGGGTGCGCGTGTTAAAATTAGCATTACGCAACATGTATTGAGTGGTACATTCATAATACTGGCACACGCAGTGTGCACACACATACTAATGGCATGCGTGGTGTGCGCAATATTGAAAGAGCATAGATGAATTTTGTTGGTGTGCGGGCAATGTGGGTATATGTTGTCGCACGAAAGTTTAGTTAATGGTTCGCACAGAGTACTATGTAATGATCCCAAGCCATTATGCAAGGATCATCACTATTTTGGTGTCTTTTTAAAACTTTTTCTGAGTGAGGTATTTCATCAAACACTTTGCTAATCTACTTTTTAGATGTGTTTATATGTGTGTATGCAGCAAATAACAGAAAGATATAACCATGGAACATACCTCAACCATATGAAATAAGATAGACAATACAAAACATCTCAATTCTTCTTTATTCATAAAATAGAGAAACCTGCTACAATGAAGATGTCGATCTGGAATGCTCAACAGATGGCCAAAAAGATAAACAATAGATAAGAGTTCCTACAAATGCTCCCGCTAACACAAAAGATGCCTCCAAAGGCTGAATAAGAAATGAGATCAATACAAGTAGATCTGAATGCAAATCTCTACAGCTGAAGAATGCCATGCTCCAATAGAAGGCTGAAACCCTCAAACTCAACCATGTTTCCAAAAGTGTCCAATCACCCTAAGAAACATGCCAACCGATAGATCGGGTGATGGTAAGAACAACCCAGGTGCCCGAATCTCCAAGATCCCTCTCAATATTTGTAGATCTGAAATCCCTCACTGAATGGTTAGCCCCACTGGATGACTGAAGCCCTAGATAATTCGGCCCTGCTGAAGGAGGCCTCCAAATGCTCTGAGACTCTCCAAAAATATAGATCAGGACACTGCAAGTCACTAGGTGAAATATCAAGGTCATATCTGAAGTGTAACCCCTCCAAACGGACTAGATCTGGATCTCAAAAATGCCCTCCTCTTCAATTCGCCCCACTGCTCAAGAAATAATCTGAGCCATAAAACTATCTCAGAAAGCACTAGATATGATTTCCAAGGCCCTGTAATGAAATCCCAAGTGATATAATCCTCAACGGCCCTGTAATGAAAGCCCAAGTGATATAATCCTCAACGGCCCTGCCAATCTCCTACAACGAATCTCTCTCCAAGGATGGTGCACCCCCCTTGCTAGAAACCCCCAATGGTGCACCCTCCTCCTCTTCCTGTGCCTGTGGATGTGTAGAACCTCCTTCACTGATGTAGATCTGACTAGAATGGTGTGGGAGAGTATGGCATCTCCGAGACCAAGCTTGGGAGAAGCTAGGTGGAATCTTTCACCACTGAATCGTCCTCTAGGGTTTGTTAAGTCAAAACCCTCAAAACCCCCAAGAGATGGGCTCACTAGCTAAAGCCAGATATCAAACTAATAAACATACATGAATGAATGAGAAGAGGCCCTTGCCTTTCATTTATACTTTTTGGCTCACTTTGTCCCTCCAAAGTGACTTTCATTTTATTAATATTTAATTAATTAATTAAATCACTTTAATTAATTAATTAACCTTTTTACCCTTGAAAAGCTCCTTATCTCTCCTTGTGGCTTCCCTGGCCACTGAAAGTCACTTCTAGCCATCCCATCCTATAGTGTTGCTCCTCTCGTTTCCAATGAGCTATTACACTGAGAGGTTCCTCCAAGTAATGTGCCCAAAATGACCTCTTCAGTGAATTCCATTGACTTATAGCTCAAAATAGTCAAAATCATGGAAATCGTCGGAATGCAACGAAACCAAAGAAAACCTGTGCGGAATGGCTCATAATGATGGAATATGATCATCAATGCAGGTTGGACCCCACAATGCCTCTAAAATAACCCTGTACTCGCTCTAGCATCCATCTAGCTACTCTGGTCATCATAAATCTTTGCCCTATGATGATGTCCCAAAGTGGGGACATTACAGTCCTCCCTACTAGAAAATTGCTTGTCCTCAAGCAATACCCAAATCCCTCAAAGTAAAATACCAGGATCCCATGTCCACCTATGGGATACATAGTAGAACCCATCCAATGATGAACAATAGCACACTCCACCCCCTGGATCCCATATCAGGAAGTGAACTGTAATACTCTGTGAAGAACAATCCTGGAAGATATGAACCATGTGAACCTCCTGCACCTGACCCATGGCCTCATCTCGGAATGAGTCCATCCTACAAATCTCTACCAAGATCCACATGGTCTCCATCAACTGCACATGATGATGCCAGAATGAGGTACTGTAAGATCTCTGTGAGGCACCCTCAAGCATTGTGCTAAATGGAAAGTTAGAATAACTTTCCCCTGCAATGGTCCACTCTCCCCTGTTGGTCAATGAACTTCTCAATCGTGCAATCCCTGAGTCCCATGCTAACCTCTGTCAACAATCCTCCTGCTGACACTGCACTACTCTATCCACGGTTGTTTGTCCCCTACATACATACATGATCCTCCTCGTCGGGATCCTCAAGTTGAAATACATGTGACCACCGAACCTGCTGCCCAGAAACTGTATCGACATAGACACCTCTATAGAAGAAGTACCTGTCCAAACGTCTCCATTCCCTATCATGATGATCAAGAGGAAGAAAAGGTCTCGCCCCATAGGACAATTACCTGCCAACCCACTCCAAACCAACCCAAGGTGGAGTGTGTGGCTCTCTGGCGCCACCTGGGTCATCATGTAGTGAAACATCCTTCTAACCAAGTGAACTCTTGGATCCCATGGAAAACTTGGAAGTTTATCACTTCCAGTCTCCGCTAGCTACTCCTATGTTGCGTTGATCACTGTCGAAAGCCCACTGCACTCATCTGTCATCACCAGGTCTATGATGCTCACCATCACACACTAAGTCTCAATTGTCTGTCTAACAAGGTCCACCTTTGACCTATTGTATGTCATAAAAGTACTCCTCTCATATAGTCTCGGCCTACTCACTCTCCATGCCCCCAGCCATGGCCTATCCCTCCTCATGTTGTTTTCTATGATAAAAGTGTCAAGACAGGCTAATAGAAACATCTACAGCCGACTGTAGGACTGGGAGGTGTCACATGCTTTGGTCAATCCCAATGATTCAACTAGAAGCTCATCCATCAGTATCCATGAAAGATGCTCTCCTATGGTCATCATAGATTCCCAACCATCCAGTACAACTAGAAGTAACCCCTCTGACTGTTGGTCAACCAACCTCCATCTCTCATCTACCATGCAATTGTTGAAATGGTGAAGGTGATCTCCCACAACTATGTGTTGCTGCATAGGAGTGACATCTACATACTCACCTGAGTGTGTCTCCTCCCTACAAGGCACTATACCCCTCTGAATTCCACCATACACCTCGGCATCTCTCTGTGAGCTATCACTCATCATGGTATGCTCCAGCATACTCATGTCATCTCCCGCAAACTCATGCTGCATCATAGATCCTGGGCGTACAACTGGATCAATCTCTATATGGAGATCAACCACTCCAAGACACAAATGGAAGTGTCCCCCATCGACTGGTTCTCCTCTTCTAGATCATCAACATCCTCTGTCAATGTGACTGACTGATACATCTGACTGTCCACTAAGACATATGAAGTGGATCTCTGACGAATCTCCTCAAGAGACCCATCTGATATAGACTCTGATTCTTGAAGGGCGGTCTTTGTGCCTCTCAAGAATCTTCGAGTGATCTCCAACTCCCGAGTGAGTCAGTCTACCTCTAACTCCTGCCCCCTCAGGGCCCTATGATACAACTTGCCAATCCCCAGTAGGTAGTCTCCGTCTGTCAACAATTGTTGGTAATTAGTCCTCATCATAGACACTCTCTTGCAGAGAGTGTGAAAATCATCCATGGAAAATCCTCCATCTGAGCTACCATGTGCCATTGATGCTCTCCAACCGTAATCTGCCATCATTGCATGCATGTCATCAATATGTCTAGTGGCTGCCCTAATCATAGCCTCACTAACTCCCAACTGTGTTGCTAAGTGGTGTGACTCCTGATCATAGTCATGCTAGGGTACCCCCTCTTGCCTCTTACTGCTAGTGCCATCACTAACAACACTCTCTGCAGAAGATAAAGTGGTGAACTGCTTGTTGTCTACTGTGCCACTAGGTACTCCTGTATGCCACTGCATCCCATCACTAGATGCCATCTCCCCCTGACTCACACTGTATCCTGTATGAGAAGCTATATCCTCCTGTGCACTCAACCTGCTACTATCATCTGCGCCTGGATCCCATATAGTTGTATCCAGACACGTGTTATCGCCATCCTGATTGCCAAAGAGTGCATCCTCATCCATGCAATCTGATCCTGGAAGTAAGTGTTCCATCCACCTGTCAACCTCTGCCATATTCTCAACCACTGGAGTCTCCAATAGTTGTGACTCCATCTCCTCTGACTGAACTATATGTGTGGGATCAAATGCATGTACGTCATGTACCTCCTCCTAGATCTGTGGGTCTACGTGTCCATGGTGTTCATCCCTCACACTAGGCTCATCCATCATACTTGATGTGCCACTGATCTCCTCATATGACGTGGCTATCATGGGTGTCTGAATAGGTGT
>ML781981.1:144687-156503 GCA_009831015.1 Picea engelmannii | reverse complement strand
TTTGCAGTTACACAATATTTTAACAAAACCACTAACTCGGACCCCCCTTTGGTTGGGTGACGTAGGGGGGGTCCGAGTTATGAGGAAAGTATGTGGTGTATAAAACTTAGGATAGCTTTTTAATTTTATTAATTAGTTTTGTTTTTTAATTTTTGTTTTTGTTTTATGTTTTATGTTTTATTTGTTTATTATTGTTTTTAATTTAGTTTTTGTTTATTTTTTGTATGTTTTTAATGTTTTAATTATATAGTTTAGTTTTTATTTGTATTTTATTTTTGTTTTATTTATTATATTTTTTTCTGTTTTTTATTTAATTTATGTTTTATATTGTTTTAATTTTTAATTGTTTTTTAATCTATATGTTTTATTTAATTGCTTAATTAATGTTTTATTCTAATAAACTAACCTAATTATTAACTTAAACAAACTAACTTAATTATTAATTATTAATTAATTAATAATTTATTTATTATTAACAAGTCTAATCTAATTTTATTAATCTAACAACACTAATCTAATTGAATTTACTTTATTATGCTAATTAGTATTAAAAATGCCACTAGCCATTTATTATTAACCTAATACTATTTATCCTAAGTTTGTTTATACAGGGATAAGTGGTGGGCGAGATGTAGCCAATGGGATAAATGGACAAGTCGCAGAGGTGGATGAAGGATGTAGCAGGGTGATGAAAGATCGGGCGAAATGGATGGAGGGAGAAATGGAATCAACCGAGCCCAGCAAGCCAGATGTCTTCATCAAAAGAGCAACGCCAAATAAATAGCTGAAGAATCAAGTTACCTATGATTATAGGACCCCAACATAGGCTCCACCTAGGGATGGCAGCTCTTTCAGGAGGTGAAAATAACCAATGAACTCTGAACATGCAGACCAGTGCTTCATCCATTGGGATGATCCCAAAATCTTATTCTGCAACTTCTACCTATGTTGATCTTTCAATTGAGACCACATCAAACTGAAGATTGAAATTTGAAATTAAAAAATTATTGAAAGGGATGCTCAGAGAGCTAAGATTATTTGCACATTGTTGAAAAAGATGCTCAACTGACTGAGCTTATTCAAACTGCTATCTACCCTATACTACTGGAAATCATGTTGAATCAAATAATACAAAAATGCCAATGAAGACAGTCAAGTAGTTGTTGAGACAAGTGGATTGCTTGACTGCTTGTTAGCACAATCAAAAAGGCAACTTAAACTTTTGTCCACATAACCAAAACTGCAAAGTGTAATGGCCACTATTGAAAACATGATTGATCTTTTATGCTGAAAAAAATATTCCTTGTACTCTGCTATGGGATCTAGAAAGACATGACACGTTTCTTGACTTTCAACAAATTTATGGTCATAATTGGGTATGACACATATGCCTTTTACATCATTATACAGTTCTTGAGATGGCTGCAAATTTTTTGTTGAACTTTGAAATGAGACTCATGCTGAGACAGACCATGCAACTGATTACGTAATCATGTCTTGATCATAGTTTCTTTTAAGTTCATAACTGGAAAATGAACAATGAATTTGACAACACAAGTCATCCAACACATCAGCTATTGGATATTGCATGGACTGAGATGATTGTTTTATTGGTTCCAATACAAATTCTTGGTATTCTATGTGTTTATCCACCATGACATGATTAAAAAATTTCTTCAAAAACTGAAATGAATTGAAGGTTAATGGTATAGAGTTATAATACATTAATTCATATTCTATCTCGGGCTCTAAGGTTTCATCTAGAATTTGAAAATCAATGTAGCTCAAGGGCTGCAATTATGGGTCTAGAATAGCTTCCATATCATCAATGACATATTCGACTGAGTGATCAGAACATTCTTCATATTTACTATCGACAACTTGTTTATAATTTTCTCTCAGAATTTGAAATGAAGAGAAACATAAAGGCATAGATCTTTTACTTACTCTGATATTTGCTGCATTTTCCTCCTTTTTGTCATAATCAATATGCACAGGCTAATTGTCATATTTGAGCTATAACTGATCTTCTTCCTGCCAACAACATGCTGATGATTTCATTGAACAGTCAACATCTATTTCAGCCACATAATCATCATCATACCAGTCATACTTGGGTAGATTATCCAGTTAATAAATGTCATCAAACATGCACATCGTATTAGCTAGTTGTTCCTCTGCAAGTTGAGATGGAGTTTCATCTATGACTATGTTATGAATTGAATACATGAAATGATAATTTTCCAATCCATGATACCAAGGGTAAGCTACAAAGTATTTGGGAACAGTGACCCTTTCTTTCTCTGTAATCAATGGGACATGATGCCTTTGAACAGAAAGTTGTTCTCTTATGATAATCACGTGAAACATTTCTTCCATTGAACTTGCCAGAATGTCTAGCTTCTCCTCTAAGGATGTCAGATGCTCCTTTTCTTTGTTCTTTCTGTCTTGTGCCTTCAACCTTGACCTTTTGATCATCAAATTGGCTTCCACACTAATTGCATCTTCCTGCATATCCTTGAGTGTTTTAGTGTCCCTTTCTCTCAATTGAAATTCCATCTCTAGATAAAAGGCATCTGGGTAGTGTAAGAGAGCTAAACCAGGAGGTGGTCTTATATCAGTAGGCATGGAATTGTAGACTTGATTGAATCTGGCTGAAAATTGTTGCACTATTTCTCCTGGTTGTCTTTTCAAGTGATCATATTCTTCCAAAATGAGGAAGGGATTCCTCTTGATCACCCATTGATCCAATAAAAATTTAAACAACATCCTTCTTTTAGGGGCTAACCCACTTCTGACCTCTTGTCCACTTCTAACCCACTTTTTCCACTTCTAACCAACTTTCTCCATAAATAGTAACTTCTCCACATCTAATTGCAACTAATTTATTTTTAATTGTTTTCTTGTTGCAACCACTTAACCCATGACTAACCACTTTGACTTGTCAACATCTTCTAGGAGATTCTATAATAATTTGACTTATTTGACCTTCTAGGGGCTTTTAGACAACACATGAGGGTTCTCCAACTTCACAAGGTCATAACTCTCTAACCGTGAGGATTTATGTGATGTTCCACATATCATCGGAAATGGAATGATGAGAATTATCCATCTAGAGTAGTATCACTTACAAATTCATGGATCTTCATTACAATATTCCACAATCAATACTTGGGTTCCTTAACCACACATCTAGAATGACTCAACCACTTAACCATTTGGACTTCACAAAGCGTCTTCTCGTGAGGGATTTCACCATAATGGAACCACTTTGGATTTCAACCAATTGGTACTTCCTATCAGCCATGATAAGAAAAAAATGACCAACCTTTACATCATTTTGTCTATACATCAATCCATGACAATACATCACTATGACACCACTTGACATATTTGACATCAATTACATCTATGAAAACATAGGCCATCAATCAATATATAAATGATACTATGAAAAGACTTCAAATCTTTGACATCAATCATTTGACATGAATGACAACATAATGCAACAATTTCCCCCTTTGGCATTGATGTCAACACCAATCATTGATGGAAACATGTAGACATGGCATTCATGTTCATCAATAGTCTTCTCAATCACATCAATGTGACTATATCTCCCCCTTTAACATCAATGGAAAAGGGTAGTTCTCTCCTTGGGGATACTCCCCTTGCCTGAACTCTCCTTGGGGATACTCCCCTTGTCTATATTCCTTTGAGTTTCCTTTGAATAATCTCTCCCCTTTTACACAAGGGATATCACTCTGATGTAATTTTGATCACATATCACTCATGCTCCCCTTTTTACCATCGTTCCCCTTGGAAACATGCCTTTGTTATCTCTCTCCAAGCATATAACTCTCTAAGAATATATGTCTCTATCCTACATATGATGAATCTCTCCTCCTAGAATCATGGGAATAAGAATGACTCCCCCTATGGGTATGTCCCCCTTATCCTCTCTTCAAGATGAAAAATATGTTTTTACTGCAATATGCTTCTGCTACAAATGATACTACTCAACCGGGACATGGATCAACTACTCAAGAATGATCTTCTCTTCCTATGACGATCCTTGGACATGTCATGCCATATTGTATGAAGAAAAAATATATGTCAACATTGAATAGATAATCATCAACAAAACATCAACCATGTACATCATGTGCCATACTATGTGCCAACCATGTACAACACTCATTTACATCAACCATGTACATCAATACCATACAATATATCATAATATATCATCAATGGAGTGTATCAACTATATGTCAATAACATGTGCCAATTGTGTACCAAGCATATGCCAAGATCATCAACAAGTGCCTCTATCAATGTACCAATACCATCGTCAACATGCCAACCATGTGCCTCAACCAAGTGTCATATCACATATGATATCCCTCTATCATAAACCAAGTGCCACAAACCATGTGTCAAGATATGTATCTCAACCATCAAGCATCAAATAATGTACCAACCAAGCACCACATCAAGTGTCTCGACTATCCCATACATCATGTATCAAAGAATATGATAAACAAGTAATACCAATGATGTACTTTAACCAAGTACCATCACCCGCAATCATTTTCCCTCTACAAGTGCATCAATCATGCACCAAACTTCAACAAGATGAACCATAGTCAAGATGTGTTCCCATATATGTATGCCTTACCCAATGTACCAAGTATGTACCTATCATGCATCAACTATATATCAAGCTATGACTCATCAATGATGTACAACATAATCACCTCATCAAGACATTTACCAATATGTAGCTCAACCACATGCTAAATGCATGCACCAAAAACATCCAACAAATACATCATAAGATATATCAATGGAGCTCACATATGTACCAACCATGTACCATAACAAATATTCCTCAACCACCATTCACTACAACAAATACTAAGCATCCAATAGTATCTCTAAACATGTACCAGAAGTGTGTCTCAATAGATCAATGATATATCACATCATCATGATATATCTCATAACCAAAGTGTTATAACTTCACTATCATAACCAACATTGTTCCTCAACAGAAGAAGCCTCAATCCATACTCTAGAGTTAGTGTCATGCATCCAGGATAGGGATCAAGCATATGCTTCAACACTTAACCATATGTCATTACAATACATACATTATGCAACCATATAATCATGAAAACCTACAAAAAACCATGTCAGACCCTGCAAAAAATAGTTATATTATCAAATCATGTTTCGCTTATATGCATAGCCTTCTTTATTAGTATTTTACCATAGATACACATCATATTACATAGACAAATCGTGTATGTACATGACCTATCTATAGGTAATCTCACATATGTACGCGACTTTCTCCATAGCAGCCTGTATATGCTTCTGAAAATGTCAAGCTTGAGCTTCCCTCGTGGCTACCTTATTGTTTTGGTTTTTCAGTCTTCTTCACCCACTTCTGAAGGTGTCCTAACTTCTCAGAACTTGAGCTCTGAGCTTCCATATTTTCAATGTTGTCTTCCTTCCTAGATTCATTTGTTCTTCTTATCATGCTATATTAAGCACTCCTCATGGACTGTCTTCTTGTGTTCCAACAATCCTGGGATTTGTGGCCAAACCCACTATAGTTGTAGCATCTCATGGTGTGACAATGAGAAACAATGTGTCCCACTTGATTACATATCCAACACCTTAGGGTGTTATGAAACATTCCATTATCTTTCCTTGCATAATGTCTGCAATCCATAGCTTTGTGACCATATTCATTACATGAGTAGTAGTGACCATGATTGATTTTTTCATACCTTTGCTTTGGTGTTCATATTGAAGGTGTCTCTCTTATGAATTTTCTTTGAGGTGTAAATATGGCTTCTTAATGTCTTCCTTGCTTTGTTCTTTTGAAATTTTCCTTGCTTTGTGTAGATGGTTGACTTGCAACATTACTTCCACATTTTGAGAATGAAGGACTTACCTCATGCTTCTTAGACTTGCTAGCTTCAAGATGTATAGCTTCCTTGTTGTATCCAAGACCTAATTTGTCATTTGGAGATCTTTGGCTATCTAGGATCTCATCCAATATTGTTGATTTGTTCATGAAATTGATGTGAGTGTTTGACTTCTCTACTTTCTTTCTTTCCAATATCAACAACTTCAGCTTCCAACTTATGGCATGACTCTTCCTTTTCATTTACTTGATTATTCAATAGTTCCTCTATTCTTTTGGATTCTTCAATTTTGGTCTAAATATTGACATTAACTTCAAGAATTTTTCTAAGCTCATCATCTGCCTTCTTATTTTCTTCTATTTCATTCTTTAGTCTTTCTATCTCTTCTTATTTTTCTTCTAATTGAGTCTTTTTACATTCTTCTTGTTCTCTGAGAATTTTCTTTAGTGCCATGGTATATCTTGGGTACTTTTCTAAGACTTCCTTGGTGTATTTTTCAAGATACTCAAAATCAATTGAGTAATGTCCTATTTCACTTCTAACATCATCTAACTCAAATAAAACTTTATCTTTAAGCTTCAACAAATCTTCCTCTTCATCTATAAGATAATTGTCATATGATTCTACACAAACTACTTCTAGATTTTCTTCTTTAGCTATAGAGAAACATTCAAAATCATCACACTTAGAATTATTACAATCAGAGGATTTTGGAGAGTCTCTACCTTCATTGTTCTTGATGGAATTTTCTTCAGTGTCTTCCTTTTTTCCTTGATATGTCTTCTCTAGATTCATACCTATATCCTTGGTGGAAGTACACTGTCTCATGATTTCTTTTATAGAAGTTGAGAGTCCATTGAAAATGGTCTTGAGGGCCAATGCATCATTCTTATTTTCTTCCTTTTGATATGAAAACTTTGACTTATTCTTTAAAGGAAATGATCCACCAATAGTTGTTTTCAAAACACCTGCTCCTTTTGATTTCAAATACCCTTTAATTTCTATTCTCTATGCTGAATAATTTTTCTCATCAAAGATTGGAACTTCATCATCCATTTGTGTGTCCATGGATATCCTCCAACCTTGTTAAGGCTTATAGTGAAGGATTGATCTAATACCAAATGTTGGACACACCGACCACACTGAGAGGGGGAGTGAATCAGTGTAGGGATCTTTTTACTCCTTTACAAAACACCTTAGTTAGCAATCACCATTTACTCATCATCCATTACTTTCATTTATAACAAGTTGTATGTAATAATATCTTAGCAACAAACATCATCAATAAACCATCATCGTGAATAATACAAGGAACACAAGATATATGTACAATTTTATTTTATATTACGGACTACAATCCTTGGGGGTGTTTATAGCAACAAATCCACAAGAGCACCAAATCTCAATTAAAGACACCGCCTGCAAATCTTAGCACCAAATGAGAAGAGGAATCCAACCCTCAAGTACAAGACCGATCTTGTAGACATAAAGAAATCTGTCAAACTATACCAACATTCTATACCAACACAAGTGCATTACCTATTCACCACACAACCTGTCACATCAATCTCATCATCCAAATCAGATCAATCACCAAGACAACTCTCAAAAATATCACCAAGATAACCAGCAAGATACCTCTATAAATACACCATACTCTCCATAAACTAAATACCATAAGTTGTCGTGATTTTGCTGCCATAGTTTTGTTGTTGTGATTCTACTTATGTGGTTCTACTGCCAGGATTCTTCTATCGCGCTTTTTCTGTCGTGATTTTTCTGTCGTGTTTTTCCTATTGTGATTTTTCTTCCGCACTTTTTCTGTCACGATTTTTCTACCAAACTTTTTCTGCCGCAATTTTTCTTCTGCACTTTTTCTGCCACACTTTTCCTACCGTGGTTTTTCTCTATCAATAATACATGCCCAAATAACCTTTCACAAATGGATATTCAATATGATCAAAGATCATACTCATAAGAGACCCTTGCTCTCTTATTTATACTCTTCCAAGTAGCTTCCTCATCTAACCAACTCTAACCAACTTCCTTCTTTTAGGGCTAACCCACTTATGACCTCTTGTTCACTTCTAACCCACTTTCTCCATAAATAGTAACTTCTCCACATCTAATTGCAACTAATTTATTTTTAATTGTTTTCTTGTTGCAACCACTTAACCCATGACTAACCACTTTGACTTGTCAACATCTTATAGGAGATTCTAGAATAATTTGACTTCTTTGACATTCTAGGGGCTTCTAGACAACACATGAGGGTTCTCCAACTTCACAAGGTCATAACTCTCTAACCATGAGGAGTTATGTGATGTTCCAAATATCACCGGAAATGGAATAGCAAGAACTATCCATATAGATTAGTCTCACTTACAAATTCCTGGATATTCATTACAATATTCCACAATCAATCCTTTGGTTCCTTAACCACGCATCTAGGATGACTCAACCATTTAACCATTTGGACTTCACAAAGTGTCTTCCCATGAGGGATCTCACCATAAGGGGACCACTTTGGATTTCATCCATTTGGTACTTCCTATAATCCATGACAAGACAACAATGACCAACCTTTACATCATTTTGTCTATATGTCAATCCATGACAATCCATCATTATGACACCACTTGACATATTTGACATCAATTACATCTATGAAAACATAGGCCATCAATCAATAAATCAATGATACTATGGCAGGACATCAACTCTTTGACATCAATGAAAACATAATGCAACAGTTTCCTCACCATAGAGCCTACATATCATCACATTCAGGACTCTATATGGATCCTTGAGGTACTTCATGGGAATATATATTTCCCCTTCCTTTACTAGCCATTCCTCATCGACAAACCAATCCTCCATCAATTTTTCTAAGTCCTTATGTTCGACTCTATAATTGTCCATAAATGATTCATCTAGTGATATTGTAGGCTATGGGGTTTTGTACGTAGCTCTAATGTATTCTTCCTTCAAAGGTGTGATCAGAAAACTAGATGTGTTGACTAGCATGGCCATCTCCTTTTTTAAGTGGGTGAAACACCATTATGCAACATCATTATAAGGAAAAATCATTGGGCAAGTGTCTACAATGTGATTTCCACTTCTTGTGATGTTTCTATACTTGTTAATGCTTTCATCGTTGGAAGGGTAATCTTCATTCTGAAATATGTTATATATCTCATTGTATTTTTCATAGTGCTCCCTTCCATCACAACTACTTGTGTCTTGAATAGTGAGAGAGTTGGAACCTGAAACAGGGATAGGTCCAACAACTACCTAGTTCTTTGATTTTTTTATCATATTGAAGAACTATTTTTGGTGAAAGGTTCATTGCAGGTACTTATGAACACATCAGAAGTTTTGCAAGTCAGAGGAAGCAAGGAAGTTTGACGATGAAATTTTTGGAGGTTTAGAAAACCCTAGTTTTTTGAAGTTGTACACGAGCTGCAGTGGGCCAGGGTGTGTACATATGCATTCTGAATAAGCATAGGTCACATATATTTGAAAAGGCCAAGAAAATATTGAGTAGATGCTAGTGCTAGGTTCTTGAAGTCTAAAGCAAGTTCCCAGGACAACAGTCTACAGGTTCAGATCTGTTACAGAAGTTATGATATAGTTACATATTGGTTTGATGCTTAGATCTACTCATGGTATGGTGAATTCTTGAAGCATTATTTGTATGGTTGTTATGATGTTTGGATATGGTATATGTTGGCTAGTTAGTTGAGTGGTTATGTTATGATATAGTTGAGGGATATCTATGTTGTGTGATGATGTATGCATGAGGAACATGCATAGGTTGTTGGATGGTATATATTTGTTTGTAGTTGAAGATGGTAGAGGTTGGGAAGTGATAGGATGGTAGTAGTGACAAGTTACAAGTGAATGTGACAGGGGTATCAAGGGTCTAAAGGGAAGAAATTGTGAAGTTTTAGAAACCCTAGTTTCAGAAGATGTGCATAGGCTGAAAGTGGAGGATGTCACGTACATATGCATGATGTAGTATAGAAAGGACACGTACATACGCCTGCTGTAGTATAGACATGTTGTGTACATGTTGACAAAATTGGTTTTCTGTGTACAAGTTGGGCCTTGTACTTGAGGGTTGGATTCCTCACATCTCAGTTGGTGTTGAGATACACAGGTTGGGTCTTACAATGATATTTTGTACTCTCTTAGAGTTGGTACTCCTTTTTCAGCTAGTGTTGATAAAACCTAGAGATTGTAGTCTCATGTAGCACATAATAAAAAATAAACTTACACATATATCCAGTGTTCTTTGTGTTCATTATTTTGATGGTTCTGTTGGATTACTGAGAGGGGGGGTGAATCAGTAATAGAGCAATTTAATCCTTTTTAACCATACAATCCAAGTTTTATATCAATGAAGCATTATCATCCAATAACTGCAGAGTAAATAAGAAATGCACAAATGAACAAACATACACATACACAGTACACCAGTGTTTTACATGGAAACCCAAATCGAGAGAAAACCACAGAATGTTTTTTCTTATATGTCTTGAAGAATTACATTCATTGGAAGCACCAACTTCCTTTTTTTCCAGTTGCAATTGGAAAGAGGCTCCAACCCCCTAGTTTCTCAGGCTACAACCTAAGGGAAGCTCCAACTCCCCAATTCTCTGGCTACAACCAGAAGGAGGCTACAACCACCTGTCCTTGCCCCGTCCTGCCACCTTGAAGTAGAAGTAGAATGATGGAACCACTGTCAACCTATCACTGTGAGATATACCATTGTAAACTTGTACCAATAAATATGAACCATGCATCAACCATGCATCATCCTGTACCTCAACCTGTAATCAACCTGTACCATAAACAAGTGCATCAACCATGCACCAACCTGTACCAAATAACCTGTAATCAACCTGTACCATATAAAAGTGCATCCAAACATGTACCAAGTATGTACCAATCATGTGTCAAATACTCATCAACTATGACTCATCAATATGTACCAACATCATCAACTATACACCTCATGTATGTGCCAACTCATCAACTACTTGTCTCAACCATGTACTCAACATGTACCTCAAGCAAAAGCCCTCATCAATTTCATCATCCAAATCTGATTTGTAGATTTTTAATAGACCTGGTATATATTATCACATTCCTACAAACCTTCCTTAACTTCAACAACAAGAGACTAGCATTTCCATCAAACTTTTCTTTAGTCTCACATGCCTAGTTTTGGATTAGTCAACAACCCTAACTTGAAGTAATCATAACTTTGTACTTGTAATGTATAAAGATCTGAAATTGATACACAATGTTCTTCAATGTTTTTTATGAAATTCCTCCAGGTGTCACTACTTGGAACCTCTCAGAAAAGGAGTTATAGCAAAAATGGTATACATTTCTGAATTCTGGCTTATTCTAGAGAGAGACCTTGTAGAGCGTGCCCCGCACATAATATTTGTTTAATTGAAATGAAAATGTTACGTAGAATACTAAAGATTGTAACCTAACCAAAACATGTTTTTTCACTGAATTTGGATCTGTTATGAAGAAGTTATTACGTTTTTACCAGAAACACTTTTTTTTTACTAGTTTCAGGACTGGCCACAAACCCTATTTTCCACGGAGTGTAACTCCAAAAATACAATGACCCACAAGATTAATTTTTTACCACAGATAATTGGATATGTGTTATCAATGAAATATCAATTTCACGGTCTGAATCATTATAGAAAAAAAATTATAGCAAAAATGGTGAGATTACCTGTAAATAACATACCAAAGCACCATCAAAAGAATTTATCCTTCCTTGCATTTCGACCTTCTTTTCTTCACCTTCCTTCAGAATTTTGGCTTAGATATCCTTGGTTACCT
>ML781981.1:92864-115778 GCA_009831015.1 Picea engelmannii | reverse complement strand
ACTTGTCTCAACCATGTACTCAACATATACCTCAACCAAAATACCTCATCAATTTCATCATCCAAATCTGATTTGTAGCTCTGTAATAGACCTGGTGTATATGATCACATTCCTTCAAACCTTCCTTAACTTTAACAACAAGACACTAGCATTTTCATCAAATTTTTCTTTAGTCTCACATGCCTAGTTTTGGATTAGTCAACAACCCTAACTTTAAGTAATCATAACTTTGTACCTGTAATGTATAAAGATATGAAAATGATACCCCATTTTATTCATTGTGTTTTATGCAATTCCTCTGGGTGTCACTACTTGGAACCCCTCAGAAAAGGAGTTATAGCAAAAATGGCATACCTTTTTGAATTATGGATTATTCTAGAGAGCGACCTTGTAGAGTGTGCCCCGCACGAAATATTTGTTGAATTGATCTGAAACTATTACATAGCATACTAAAGACTATACCATAACCAACACATTCAGTTTCACTAGAGATTGATCTGTTATGAAGGAGTTAGGATGTGTTTACCCGAAACACCTGTGTTTGACTAGTTTCAGGACTAGCCACAAACCCTATTTTCCACGAAGTGTAACTCCAAAAATACAATAACCCACAAGCTAAATTTTTTACCACAAATAATTGGATATGTGTTATCAATGGAATATCAATTTCATGGTCTGAATCATTATAGAAAAAACTTTATAGTGAAAATGGTGAGATTACCTATAAATAGCATACCTTAGAAAGCACCATCAAAAAAATTTATCCTTCCTTGCATTTCGGCCTTCGTTTCTTCACCTTCCCTCATAATTTAGACTTATATATCCTTGGTTACCTCATACACCTATAGATATTCAATATTCTCAAGTGTGATTAAAATGAGAGAGTCTTTCCTCTTATTTATACTCTCCAAGTAGCTTCCTTAAAAACATCTTCTAGGTCACTTGGCCCCACTTTCCTTATTTTAGGGTTAACCCACTTCTAATTTATGCATTAAATTTATTATTGAAATAATTTATTTTGTATTCACTTTGAATTATAATACACTCATTACTTCACTTTATTATTTACCTTTTAAAATCTCTTAAACCACTTTGACTACTTTGACCTTTTGGGGCTTCTAGATGACATATGAGGGTCCTCCAACTNCGTAAGGCCATAACTCTCAAACCGTGAGGAGTTATGTGACCTTCCACATACCACCAGAAATAGAATGGCATGTACTATCCATATAGAATAGTATTATCTGAAAACATATCATAACTCATATCATTATCCATCAAACAAACTTGGGTCCATTACCCAAACTTAGGGTCTCCAACTTCTCATGGCCATAACTCTCTAACCGTGAGGAGTTATGTGACGTTCCACATACCACCAAAAATGGAATGACAAGAAATTTCCATATAGGATAGTTTACCTAACAAATTTATTTTCCTTCATCTCATTATTCCACAATTAAGCATTGGTTCTCTTACTCCGCAAAGCGCCTTCCCGTGAGGGATTTCACCATAAGGGGACCAATTTGGAGTTCATCCATATTTACTTCTTATCAACCATGACAAGAAAATAATGAGTCATATTTACATACAACAATATTGGGTCCATTACCCAAACCTTTGTGTTGCGGGGCTTTCTTCAAGGGTTGACATCAATGACAACCAACCTTAATCAGCAAGTTCATAGATCTTTATTGTTGATGTATGTTGAGATATGTTTACATGAAATAAACTAGATGTGAATGGAAGTAATGAGTAATGATGTCGTGAATGGTTATTTCTAACTAAATTTTTGTAAGAAGTGTAAAAATATCCTCACATCCACCCCCTCTCTCAGTGTGATCGATGTGTCCAAGAATTGGTATCAGAGCATGCCTTCATCATAAGATTTACAAGCTTGAAGGAGATTTGTGGAGACACAAATGGATGAACATACAGATGAAGTTCTCATTTTTTATGAGACATATTACTCGACATGGAGAATAGAAATGAAAGGGTATTTGAAGGAAAAAGGAGCAGGTGTTTGGAACATAATTGTTGGTGGATTAGTTCACTCAAAGAATCAGTCAAAATCTATAGCCCAAAAGGAAGCAAATAAGCACAATGTAATGGCACTCAAGACCATTTTCAATGGACTCTCATATTTTTTCAAAGAAAGCATAGGACAAAATTCCTCCACCAAGGACCTATGGCTGAATCTAGAGAAGGTATATCAAGACAAATCCATAAAGGACAATGAAGGTAAAGACTCTCCAAAATATTCTGATTGCAATAATTCTAAGTGTGATAATGTTGAATTCTCTCCTGCAAATAAAGATTAATATATAGATTAAGTTTTTGTAGATGAAGAGGAAGATTTTTTGAAGTTTTAAGAAAAAAAATTATCTAAGTTAGATGATGTTAACATGAAAATAGGAAATTACTCAATCGATTTTAAATATCTTGAAAAATACACTAAGGAATTTGTTATCACATGAAGTTTTCAAGGGTCGTAGGTGTATGTTGATAATACCTAAGTCTATATCTTCACCCCGTCTCTCTCTCATTCAAAAATCTAGGCCCTAAAGTTTTCCTTTCGATTGGTAAAAGTTGTTATTCCTTCTCTTGTAAGCAGCCTGGTTTCCCTCGATGTCTTCCATGAACAAGTCTCAGTCCAAAGATCCTCCATTTTTCTCTAAGGATGAACACTCATCGCCCTTTGCTTCAGTCAATGGTCATTTGGTTTTCCTGAGATGACTCCAATTTTTCCAAATATTTGTTTCGCACAGGCAGCATCCATGGACACAAAGCACAACACTTAGAGCAGTTTAATGTGGACTCGAATTGAAAGAGAGCAAGATAGTTCAGTTTTCAGCGAAGGAGATTCCATGTGAAGTTCAGATTAGTGGCCCTCGGGTGATCAGGATTATAAAAGTTTTGCAGAGTTTAACATGAGACAGAAGTCTGAAATTGAAGATCAAAGGTTGTGTGTACTTCCTCAGTGGATGGGAACGATTTATTTCGGATTTTGTGTTTTGGGATTATGGGTGCTTCTCCCTTCTGCTTTCTCCGAAGTTCGAAGTGAATTCTTGTCAAAATCCATGAAAAGATCATGGTTGTCGATTAGAAGGTGGGGACGTGGCAGCATATAATAGAATTCATGATTCAGAGAATTGACAAGGGGTGGAACGCCAACTTTGTGAAGTGAAAAGTTGTGAATCACTCGAGAGATAGGCCCCGGGTCATGGTCCGAAGTCATGTGGAAGGCGGGCCTAAAAAGAGAATATAATGCCCAAATACATAGAGTTTTACATTTCAAGGTTCTAAAGAAGCCATCACAGCCATCAATTGTGAAACAGATCCGATTGTCGATCTAAGTAAAGTGATTTTTCCGATTCGGGTATCGGGAAATCGGGAGTCAGGTGTTGTGAAGACCTCCGAAGTGTGAAATCCTGAAATACCATTTGGGATAAAGCATCGGGTCATAGCCCTAGGTCACATTGGAGTAAGGCCAAATTCACAGGGTGCTCATCCTCTGCTCCGCGTCCAAGGCTCTTAAAATGCCAAATTTGACATCATCTCCATGCAAGGTCTAATGTATCCCAGAATTGGTGGATGGGTAACTTTCAGCGGAAGCACCACAAATAGCATAATCATCCTAGCCATAGATCTCAATCAGACCAATGACCCTGAATTCGTATGCTCATTTAGCATCATATTTAATCACAACGAGTAGTCATCCCCTGGTTACCTGGCTCGGTCTTGATCCCGAGGATATATTCATTAATAGACACAGATCGGTAGTTGAAACCTCATCTCAATCCATAAATAGAAGGCATGGAGAGCTTTGTCATGAGGGTCAAAACTGTCATCCCGAGGAAGATTCACGCACATCCCGATAAAGAAGTACTCAGATGGAAATCTTTAGACATAATGGTTAGATCAGACCTTGCTTCTAGCAGTCGTAAATGAGTCTGAGTATAAATAGTTGGAGATAAGATTTTTTTATGGTCATCAATTGGTTGAGAAGAGCTCCCTATTTTGTAATATTTTGATACTAGAACTGTTCTCTAGTTATGTATCACATTAGATACTTTCACATTAATAGAAGTCATCCTCTTTTCATCTCTCTGTAAAAATTGTGCTAAACACTCGAGCATGGAGGATCCAGTCAAGGGTTGTGATGCTATTGTAATGTAGGTTTGATTACAGTGGTATCGTGACCGGTTTTAGTCAGCTTCCTTGTTATCTTATTCCCTCTCACATTGAATGACTCAGGCATGGAGGATCCAATCGAGTTGTTGTATTTGCATGATAATGTAGGTTTGATTGGTATGTTGTTGTGATTGTGTTGCTTGGACATATTTCAGTGTCTGAAGCTTGAGCTCAATAGTGCTCTTGAGTCTGAGTTTTTCTTCACCAAGCTGCTTGAAATCCTGATGCCCATAACAGCATTTTCCACCCTTCTGACTAATTCTTCCCTCTGCTCACACTTAAACTAAAATCATTGACTAGCGTTAATGAGGCCCTCACTTCCCTATGCATTACTTGTCCAGTTTTGTGTTGAAATCATTCTTGTATTGAGTTTTCCCCATATGACCTCCACTCACATAAATCAAACATCCACCAAACATTTTTTATGGGTACTGGGCTTATCCTCCCACAATCTGAGGGTGACTCTCAATGCTAACATTCTTGGTGTTGTTGTCGGGGACGAATTGAAGACATTTCCCTGGGTAAGAAATACAAAGAAATTATGATTATGAAAGTGCATCAGATATTATTACCATTGAATATTGCAACTTGCACCTAGCGACTCCACTATTTAAGTTGTGGCTCTGAAAGGAAGACACACGAGGTCCACTCCACAGCTGCCTCTAGAAACACCTAAAGCTAACCCAGAGAAAATTATCAGAAAGGGAAAGACCCCTCAAGAAGGGATTTCAACTATTCTATCAGGTGATTCTAGTAATTCACATGATTCTTCTCTAAAGACTCCGCTAGTTTCATCTAATTTTCCCATTATACCATCTGTTGGAGTTTCTAGAAGTTTAAATTTTGGGAGTTTCCCTGTTGAATTCTCCCCTTCTAGGCCTCATTTAGAATAAATATTTGACACCCCTATTTCTTCTAAGATTTTAAAGTGGTTCATACCCAGAGGCTTAGAATATTTTCCCACTTTGGGTCTCCCTACTCCTCCTCCTATCATAGTTGTTACATCTAAAGAGGGGGAAACTTCTTTTCCTTTGAGCCCTATACCATTTTCCTCCAACACTTCGTCATTTCCTCCTTATCCTAGATACGCAGCTACAGTCTCACCTCTCCAAAATTCATCTCCCCCTTGTTCCCCTACAACTCGCATCCAAATGGAATATGCTAATCCTCCTAGAAATAGAATGGATGCCATTGTGGCTGCTAGGTATTCTCCTCTTGTTTTACCTCAGCCTGTGAATCCCCTCCCAGTTGGAGATTACCTCAAGTACATTCCCAAGTTTATAGGAGAGGAAGACATAATTGTCAAAGAGAACCTTTCAACATTTTACAATTATGCATATAATCTTAATATTGAAAATGAAGATGTCTGGCTGAGAGTTTTTGTACAGAGCCTTGATGGTGAGGCTAGAAAATGGTTCAGGGTTCTGACTCCTAGATATATTGACGGGATTGAAGCTCTATACAATGCATTCTTAAGACATCGGGGGGACAAAAAAGACTTCATGTATTATATCACAGAGTTTGGATCTCTTAAGAGGGAAGAAGGGGAATCTGTCTCAGACTTCTCCAAGAGATTTAATAAAACATACAATAAGATCCCCATTGATATTAAGCCTATTGAAACCTATGCCAAGATCACTTATGCTAGTGCCTTTGACCCTGAGTTTTTCCTTCTGCTGAGAAAAAGAAGACCTACCTTATTGGCTCATATGAAAGATGCAGCCCTTGAAGTATAATCCAATATGTTGCCAATTGACACACTTAGGAGTAAGGCTGATAGAGGTAGAAGAAAAGGTAGGTCTAAAGCTTTGACCTCTAGTTCCTCTTCTTCTCACCCTCAATTTGATGAGTTAACAAAGCTAGTAAAATCACTTTCTGCAAAAATGGAGAAATTGAAATTTGAGGGGAAACAGGGATATAAGAAATCTCAACATAGTGATAACAGGGGTAACTTCAGGAGACCAAATAACACCCCTCAGATCATCTAGAGAGATCAAATAAATAGGGACAGGGATGATCAGAAAATCCAAACCCCTCTCCAAAACAACCTGGTTATCGCTGCAGAAGGAGAAGAAGAGGAAGCTTATCCTAAAATTCATTATATTGGTGACACCTCTTCATCCCCTCATTTAAATTAGTCTTCCAATGACAAGTCCCTCATGGATAGCCAGTTAAATGAGATGATAAAATGGGAAAGGACCAGTGGAAATCCAAATAGATACAACCTCAGGTCCAGGAAGAAGGACGGGAAGCATGATATCCCCGATCAGCCTGCTAGAGCAGAGGATCTTGTTAAAGAGGTGGCAGCTGGAAGCAAGGAAAAATAGGTACAGAACCCCCAAGCAGTGATTAAGACCCCTATCCCAGAAGTGAAGGAAATTATGAAGTCTCACCCCTCCTTTAGCTTTGAGAATGAGATTCAAAAAATCAAAATTCATGTGTCTTTCTTAGAGCTATTCAAGCATGATAATTTCAAAAGGTACCTCTCCAAAGTGTTTCAACCTGAGCCTTCATCTTATTCTGCAGATTCAGTTAACCTCCAAGATGAAAATCCCACTGTCATATTGGGACCTTTGGTGGAGGATAGAGATTACTCCTCTCCTCCTTTATATACCTCATTGAACATCCATGATAAGGTGTTGCACAACTGCTTGATGGATTCAGGGGCATCTCATAATATTATGCCTAAGATTTTCATGGAGGAGCTCAGATTGGAGGTCACAAAGACTTATAATGACATGTACTCATTTGATTCCAGGAAGGTGAAGTGCCTCGGGGTTGTTAAAGACCTGGTTGTTTCCTTGTTTCAGTTTCCAATGAAGAGCGTGGTCATGGATATTGTGGTGGTCGATGTTCCACCTAAGTTTGGAATTCTTTTGTCTAGATCTTGGATCAAAATATTGGGGGGGGATTGGCAGATGGATCTCTCATGTGCCACTATTCTTGTGTTTGGAGGTGAACAAAGAAGGCTTTATAGGGAACCACAGCTTGCTTACATCATCAGTGATGAAGAAAATCCGACCAAGCACCCAATTTTTGTTGTAGATACTGATCTGGGAACTAGTATGCTACAACTCACTAATGGTCCTCAAGAAACCATTGAAATCATAAAGAATCCCATCACCTCTTGTGGACACCCTCCTTCTAATGCCCCTATTTGGAAAAAAAAATTGATGGAGCCTCTTCTAGGGGAAGTGTTGGGGTTGGGGTAGTCTTCATTTCCCCTACCCAAGAAACCATATCTATGTCTTTTAATCTTGAATTCGAAACAACAAACAATGTGGCAGAGTATGAAGCTCTTGTTTTGGGCTTGAGAGCTGCCAAAGGCATGAATATTGAGGAGCTAGCAGTATTTGGGGATGATGAGTTAATTGTACAGTAGATCAAAAATATGTATCAGGCTAAACACCCCATGTTAAGAGCCTACAAAAATAAAGTCTAGGATCTTGTTGATAGTTTCTTCTTGTCTTTTAATATCTCTTTCATTCCAAGAGAGGAGAACATTGTGGTTGATTCTTTAGTCATTTCAACAAGTAATTTTAGAGTCCCTTTGCCCCCAAAGCTCAAGTATGAGGTGGAAGTAAAATATAGACCCTCTATTCTTGACAATGTCAAGCATTATAAGGTCTTTGAGGATGACCTTGAGATAAAAACGTTTCTTGAGACTGTGGATGAATTCTACGATTTACATATTGATCACGATCAAGATATTGAAGAAATCCCACATGCTGATGTTTTTCTTAATGAAATTGTTGACCATCACATTGTTCAATTGTTGAGTAACCATATTCCAAAGGGACTAGTCCCTTTGGAGAGATTGTTCGATAGAAATTATGTTTTTGTGAAGGTTAAAGGTTCAACTGAAGAGGTTGATGTGACTGAATACAATTTGGAAACAGAGGAAGACCCAAAATATGTCAAATTGTCTAGCATTTTTTCAAAGGAGAAAAGAGTTGAATATGCCAGGCTTATGAAGGAGTTTGTTGATTTGTTTGCCTGGAGATATGAATATTTGAGAACATATGACACCAGCATCATTGAACACAAAATCCATTTTAAATAAGACACCAAACCTTTCAGGCAGAAGCTCAGACAGATAAATCCCATGTTGTTTCCTATTATGGAAAAAGAAGTGAAAAAGTTGTTCGATGCACAGATCATCATCCCTTTGAGATTTTCAGAATGGGTGGCTAATCGGATGCCTATGAGGAAGAAGAATGGGGAAATCAGATTATGTGTAGACTTCTGAAATTTGAACAAGATCTCCAAAAAGGAAAATTACCCCTTGCCAAAGATGGAGCACATTTTATAGAGAGTGATTGGTTCATCCAGGATGTCTATGATTAATGGCTTCTCTGGATACAATCAAATATATGTCCTTCTTAAGGATAGAGAGAAGACATATTTTCACTACTCCTTGGAGCACATTCATGTATGCAAAAAATCCCTTTGGATTGATAAATGTGGGAGCAACCTTACAGCAAGCCATAAACATTGCCTTCATTGGGGAAAGGGAGAAATTTGTAGTCATCTACCTAGATGACATTACAATATTTTCAAGGTCTGATAAAGAGCATTGTCACTATTTGAAGAAGGTATTCCTAAAGTGCAGGAGGTTTGGTCTCTCCCTCAATCCTAAGAAATCCTTGTGTTCTATGAAAAAGGGTAAATTATTAGGGCATATTGTGTCAGCTGAAGGGGTGAAGATTGATCCAAGCAGAATAGAGGCCATCCAGTCCTTATCTTTCCCCAGATCCAGGAAAGAGATTCATTATTTCTTGGGTAAGATCAACTTTTTGAGGAGGTTCATTTCTAATTTTGTTGAGTTGGTTAAATATATTACAATCATGCTCAAAAAAGGGAATGAAGTGAAATGGAATGTTGAGTCCAGGAATTCTTTCAACCAAATCAATATGTATTTGACTGAAGCACCTATGCTCATCAGCGTTGACTATTCTAAGGAATTTCTAATTTTTTCTTTCGCTTCATATGATACACTAGCTATTGTTTTTCTACAAAGAAATGCAGAAGGTTTGGAACAGACTATTTCCTTTTTCAGCAAATCACTGAGGGATGCAAAAATGAGATACGATATCATGGAGAAGAAAGACTATGATTTGGTAAAGGCCCTCAAGGCTTTCAAAATCTATGTTTTGCATTCAAAAGTTATCGCATACATCCCCTCTCCTGCAGTGAAGGAGATATTGATCCATCCTGACATAGATGGGAAGAGAAGCAAGTGGATTGCCACGATTATGGAGTTTGACCTGGAAATAAAACCCACCAAATTGGTGAAAGGTCAAGGTTTAGTCAGGTTACTGGTTGAATCTAATTGCAAATCATTGGGAGTTAATTTCATGAATATAGACTCAGAAAATCAGCAAACTAGGATTGTAGTTGAAGACTCTCATGTCAGCCCCAACTTAGCAGGATTCCCCTAGTACAAAGATATCATATATTTCCTACAGAAGTTGAGGCCTCCTAATGGTTTGGAGAAAAACAAGGTGAGTGCTTTGAAAATCATAGCAATCAAATATTGTATCATTGATCTAGTTTTGTACTGGAAGGATCCTTTGGGAGTCTTGTTGAGGTGTCTAGACCCACAAGAAGCCCAAAAATCTATGACTGATTTTCATGATGGCTCATGTGGGGGACATCATTTTAGAGGACCACAGCTTATAAGATCCTCAGAGCTGGGTATTTCTGGCCCAGCGTTTTTCCTGATGTTTTTGCAAATATTAGAGCTTCCACCAAGTGTCAAAATTTTGTTGGAAAGAAACAACTCAAATCTTTTCCTTTGAAACCTATAGTGGTTTCTGGATCTTTTCAACAGTGGGGTCTAGACTTCATTGGAGAGATCCACCCTACCTCAAGTGGCCAGCATAGGTGGATTTTGACTTCCACTGATTATTTTACCAAATGGATAGAATCCATCCCTACAAGGAGCGCCTCCCACAAGGTGATCGTAAATTTCCTTGAAGACATCATGTCCATATTTGGTTTTCTAAATAGGATTGTTACAAACAATGCTACCTCTTTTAGAGTTGAGCCATTAATTAATTTATGTGAGTAGTATGGGATCACACTAGTCCATTCTACTCCCTACTACCCTCAGGGAAATGGTTTAGCAGATTCATCTAACAAAATCCTCATAAAGATCATCAAGAATATGTTAGAAGACAACAAGAAATCCTAGGATTCGAAGCTAAAATTTGCATTATGGGCTGACAGAGTTACAACCAAGAGGTCACTGGGAATTTCACCTTTTCAACTGGTGTATTGGGTTGAGGCCATTTTTCCCACTCATCTCACCTTGCCTATGGAAAAATTATTCCAGGACTACCAAGGAGAACCTGATGATATGTTCAGGAGGATACTGCAGCTGGTAGAAGTACAACAAACCAGGGAGTAGTTGCTTGATAAAGCACGGGATCATCAGCAGAAAATAAAGTGGGCTTTTGATAAGGGGGCAAGTAGGGAATATTTTCAGCTAGGGGATATGGTGCTCAAGTGGGATGCCCCCAAGCAAGACAAGGGAAAACATGGTAAATTCAAAGCCTTATGGATTGGCCCCTTCAAGATTTCTGAGGTATTTTTGAACAACACTTATAAATTGCAGAACTTGGAGGATTCTTAAGTTTTAGGTGGTGGCCCTGTCAATGGGAATTTTATAAAAAAATACTTTTCATAAGCCTAGATCGGCGTTCCACCATTGTAATTACCACCCCCTTTTTATTTTCTATTTTGAATAAGAAGATATCATAACCCAAATCTAAGGCACTGAAACTGCATGTTCTTGGTAGCTCATAGGGAGCATGACATCCCCTATGGAGCCATTGTTATCACATGAAGTTGTCAAGGGTCGTAGGCATATTTTGATAATTCCTAAGTCTATATATTTACCTCGTCTCTCTCTCTCTCATTCGAAAATCCAGGCCCTAAATTTTTCCTTTCGACTGGTAAAAGTGGTTATTCCTTCTCTTGTAAGCAGCCTGGTTTCCCTCTATGTCTTCTGTGAACAAGTCTCAATCCAAAGCTCCTCCATTTTTATCTAAGGATGAACACTCATCACCCTTTTCTTCAGTCATTGGTCATTATGTTTTCCTGATCCCACTCCAATTCATCCAAATCTTTGTTTCACATAGGAAGCAACCATGGACACAAAGCACAACACTTAGCGCAGTTTAATGTGGACTAGAATCAAGCGAGCAATCAAGTTCAGTTTTCAGCAGAGGAGATTCCATGTGAAGTTCATATTATCATCCCTCAGGTGATCGGTATTATAAAACCTACGTGGAGTTTAACGTCAGACAAAAGTCTGAAGTTGAATATTAAAGGTTGTTTGTCCTTCCTCAGCAGATGAACACAATTTATTTTAGATTTTGGGTTTCGGGATTATGGGTTCTTCTCCCTTCGGCTTTCTTCGAAGTCCGAAGTGAATTCTTGTCAGAATCCATGAATCGTGGTCATCAATTGGAAGGTGGGGATGTGGCAGCAGATAATCGAATTCACAAATTCATGATTCAGAGAATTAACAAGGGGTGGAACGCCAACTTTGCGAAGTGCGAAGTTGCGAAGCACTCGGGAGTTAGGCCTCGGGTCATGGTCCGAAGTCATGTGGAAGAAGGGCCTAAAAAAAGAATCTAATTCCCAAATACATAGATTTGTCCACTTCAAGGTTCTGAAGAAGCCATCACAACCATCAACTGCAAAACAGATCCGATCGTTGATCTGAGTAAAGTGATTTCACTGATTTAGGTATCGGGAAATCGGGAGTCAGGTGTTGTGAATACCTCTGAAGTGAGAAATTGTGAAATACCATCTGGGATAAAGCATTGGGTCATAGCCCTAGGTCACATTGGATTAAGGCCAAAGTCACAGTGTGCTCATCCTCTGCTCCATGTCCAAGGCTCTTAAAATGCCAAATTTGATGTCGTCTCCATGCAAGGTCTAATGTATCCTAGAATTGGTGGACGGGTAAATTTCAGCGGTGACACCGCAAATAGCATAATCGTCCTAGACACATATCTCGATCAGACCAATGGCTCCAAATTTGTATGCTCATTCAGCATCGCATTTAATCATAGCAGGTAGTTGTCCCCTGGTTACCTGTCCCGGTCTCGATCCCGAGGAGATATCAGTTAATGGACATAGACCGGTAGTTGAAACCTCTGCTCAATCCATAAATAGAAGGCATGGAGAGCTCTGTCAGGAGGGTCAAAACTGCCATCCCATGGAAGATTCACACATAGCCCGATATAGAAGTACTCATATGGAAATCTTAAGACATGATGGTTAGATCAGACCCCACTTCTAGAAGTTGTAAAGGAGTCTAAGTATAAATAGTTGGAGATAAGATTTTGTTATGGTCGTCAATTGGTTGAGCAGAGCTCCCTATTTTGTAATATTTTGATACCAGAATTGTTCTCTGGTTATGTATCACATTTGAAAATTTCGCATTAATAGAAGTCAACCTCTTTTCATCTCTCTGTAAAAAATGTGTTAAACACTCGGGCATGGAGGATCCAGTCGAGGGTTGTGATGTTATTGTAATGTAGGTTTGATTACAATGGTATCGTGACCAGTTTTAGTCACCTTCCTTATTATATTATTCCCTCTCACATTGAATGACTTGGGCATGGAGGATCCAGTCGAGTTGTTGTAGTTGCATGACAATGTAGGTTTGATTATTATGTTGTTGTGACTGTGTTTCTTGGACATATTTTAGTGTCTAAAGCTTGAGCTCAAGAGTGCTCTTGAGTCTGATTTTTTCTTCACCAAGCTTCTTGAAATCCTGATGCCCATATCAGTATTGTCCACCCTTCTCTCTAAGTCATCCCTCTGCTCACACTTAAACTCAAATAAGTGATTTAAGTTAATGAGGCCCTCACTTCCCTGTGCATTGCTTGTCTGGTTCTGTGTTGAAATCATTCTTGTATTGATTTTTCCCCATTTTACCTCCACTCACATAAATCAAAAATCCACCAAACATTTCTTATGGGTACTGGGCTTATCCTCCCGCAATCTAAGGGTGAATCTCAGTGATAACAGAAGTCCTAGAAAAGTATCCAAGGCATACCATGGCACTAAAGAAAATTCTCAAATAACAAGAAGAAAGTAAAAAGATTCAATTAGAAGAAAAAGAAGAAGAGATCAAAAGACTAAAGAATGAAATAATTAGTCAAGCATAAGAAAAGAAGAAGGTAGATCATTAGCTTAGCAAAATCATTGAAGTTAATGTCAATCTGAAGACCCAAATTGAAGAAGCTAAAAGGATAGAGGAACTAATGAAGAATCAAGTAAATGAAAAGGAAGAATCATGCCATAAGTTAGAAGTAGAAGTTTTTTATCTAAGAAATAAAGTAGATAATTCAAATACTCATATCAATTTCATGAACACCTCAACAATCTTGGATGAAATCCTGGATAGTTAAAGATCACCAAATGATAAATCAGGTCTTGGATACAACAAGGAAGTTGCATACTTTGAAGCTAGCACTTCTAAGAAGCATGAGGTAAGTCCTTCATTCTCAAAAGGTGGAAGCAAAGTTGCAAGTACATCTCCTACACAAAGAAAGGAAACCTTCATAATAACGGAGCAAAGAAGACATCAATAAGCCATCTTTACACCTCAAAGAAAATTCAGAAGAGAGACACCTTCAATGTGGACACCAAAGCAAAGGTATGAAAATGTTTTTCATGGTCACTGCTTCTCATGTAATGAATATAGTCACAAATATTTGGAATGAAAGTAGAGATGTTGGAAGATACCATAGCATCCTAATATGTTGAATATGTAATCAAGTAGGACACATAGTTGCAAATTTCATATCATGAGATGTTACAGTTGCAGTGGGTTTGGCCACAAAGCTCAGGATTGTTGGAATTAAAAGACACAGTCAATGAGGAGTGATTCAAATAGAATGGAAAGAATATCACATTTATATTAGAAGGAAGACAATGTTGAAAGGATGGAAGCTCATTAAATTGGTGCTAAGAAACCAGGACACTTTCAAAAGTGGATGAAGATGACTAAACAACTAGACATGAGTGAAGGCACAAAGAATGAGGAAAGCCTTACATTTTCTCAGACATATGCAGGTTGCTATGGAAGTAGTCACATACATACACAAGGTTTTGTATAGAATGGTTGCATACATACGTGAGATGACTAAGGAACATGTCATGTACCTGTGGGAAAATGCTAAAAAAAGGGTGTACAAATGAGTTTTAGCATGGTTTAATGATATAACTCTACTTTTGCAGGGTATGAGATGGTATGCTTCAGGTTTCATGTTTCTATGTGTTTTTTATGAATGTATGGTGATAATATGTGGTTGAATGTTTGAGCATATGCTTGATTCCTATCTTGGATGCATGGTAATATCCCTAGAGTGTGGATTGAGGCATTTTTTGTTAAGGAACAATGTTGGTTATGTTATGTATTTTCTCAGTGAAGTTATGGCATGTTGTTTATAGGAAATATCATGTTCATGATAGCTAGAGGTATATCATTGATCTATTGAGGCACACTTTTGGAGGTACTATTGGTTTCTTAGTACTTGTTGTAGTGAATGGTTTTTAAGGAAGATCTATTGTAATACATTACTGGTAAGTATGTGAGCTCCATTGATACATCTTGTGATGTATTGTTAGAGGTATATTTGTTGGATCTCTTGGTATATGTATTTGACATATGGTTGAGCTACATATTTCAACATGTAGTTGACGAGTTGATGAGGTGGTGATGTTGTACATAATTGATGAGTCATAGCTTGATCTATAGTTGATGCATGATTGGTATAGACTTGATTCATTATTTGAGGCACTTGCTAGTAGTATCATTGGCACATGGTTTATGGATGATGTGGATATCTTGATTTTGGTACATCTTATTGAGGTTTTGTGCATGGTTGATGCACTTTCTTGGTACTGGTGGTGATACATGTTTGGTGCATGGTTGATGCACTTGTTGATGGTATATGGTACATGACTGATGCTTGATGGTTGAGATACATTTCTTGGCATGTGTCACTTGGTTTATGATAGAGGCATATCATGTGTTATATGACACTTGTTTAAGGCACATAGTTGGCATGTTGTATGGTTGATGATGTTATTGTTACATTGATAGAGGCACTTGTTGATGACCCTGATATATGCTTGGTACACATTTGGCACAAGATGAACATGGTTGATGGTTTATTCATGATTCATTGTTGACATATATTTTTCTTCATGATTGATGCATGAGATAATATCTATGATTGTCATACACTTGATGTATTGTATGGCACAAGTTTAGATGATTGATGCATGGGCAGGTCCAAGGATCGTGATAAAAATAACATATCATTCTTGAGCAGTTGATATATGTTCCATTTGAGAAGAAACATTTTCATATTGCAGTGATATCATATTATTCATCTTGCAGAGAAGATAAGGGGAGATATACTCACAGGGGGAGTTATTCTTATTCCCATGATCGGTTACAGATGTATGATTCCAGTGGAGATATGATAGAGATGATTCGTATCCATGTTACCAGCATTGCATCAAAAAGTTATTTCCTTTGTCAAAGGGGGGGGGATTCATCAGATATGTGGAGAGAATCCCACAGGACAGTGAAACTAGGGGGAGCGGACTCAGGGACAGTTCAGTCAAGGGGAGCAACCCCAAAGATATATACCCTTTCCCATTGATGTCAAAGGGGGAGACATAGTCATATTGATGTGGATATATGAAAATTTATGAGGAGAGATGATCACAGAGGGAGCATGAGAATTTCCATGCCCAAGTGTTTTCATCAATGATTGGTGTTGACATCAATATTGGTGTTTCCATATATTCCAAATGGGGAGATTGTTGTACTATGTTGTCATTGATGTCAAAGGATTGATGTCAAAAATTTTCATAGTGATGTTCTTGTATCATTGATGTATTGTCTATTGGAATATGTTTTGATTGATGTAATTGATGTCAAAGGGTTGATGTCAAGTGGTGTCATAATGATGTGTTGATATTAAAGAGAGGTGTATCATTGATGTCATGTCATGGTTGATAGGAAGAACCAAATGGATGAACTCCAAAGTGGTCCCCTCATGGTGAAAGCATTGATGGGAAGATGCTTTGCAAATTCCAAATGGTTAAGTGGTTGAACAGTCCTAGAAGTTTGGTTAGGGAACCCAATTTTGGTTGAGGAATAATGTAATGAATATTAGTGAATTTGTAGGTGAGACTATCATGGATGGTTAGTACACATCATTCCATTTCTGTTGATATATGGAATGTCACACGGTTCCTCACAATTAGGGAGATATGGCCTTGAGAGGTTGGAGAACCCTCATGAGTTTTCTAGAAGCCCCTAGAAGGTCAAAGAAGTAAAATTATTCTAGAAGCTCCTAGAAGAAGTTGATCAGTCAAAGTAGTTAGTCATGGGTTAAGTAGTTGCAACAAGAAAACAATTAAAATAAGTTAGTTGCAACTAGAAGTGGATAGATTACTATTTGTGGATAAAGTGGTTGTAAGTGGACAAAGTGGTTAGAAGTGGGCTAGCCCCAAAAGAAGGAAGTTGGTTAGGAGATAACCCATAGAGGAAGCTACTTGGAGAAGTATAAATAAGAGAGAAAGGGTCTCTTATGGAAGAAGAATCTTTTAAGTATATTGAATATCTATTTTTTGTGAAAGGTTCATTGCAAGTACTCATGAATGCATTAGAAGTTCTACAAGTCTGAGGTAGCAAGGAAGTTTGACGGTGAACGTTTCAGAGGTTCAGAAAACCATAGTTTTCTGAAGATGTACATGGGATGCAGTGGGTCAGGGCATGTACATACATGTGTTGAATAAGCACATGTCGTGTATATTTGAAAAGGCCAAGAAAACCTTGAGTAGATTCTAGTGCCAGGTTCCTGACAACATTCTACAAGTTCATATCTATTGTAGAAGTTCCGGTATGGATACATGTTTTTTTTATTCTTATATTTGTTCATGGTATGGTGAATGCTTGAGGAATTATTGGTATGTTTGTTGTGATATCTATATATGGCATATGTTGGTTGGTTGATTGAGTGAGAAACACTCTCATTTCTTGTATAGATGTGATATGGTTGAGGGATATCTATGTTATATGGTTATGTATATATGAGGTACATGCATAGGACTCTTGGTATGGTTGTTGTGTTATCTATTTGTGGTATATGTTGGATGGTTGTTTGAGTGAGAAACACTCTCATGTATGGTACATTTTTTATATGGTTCCTATATCTCACACCCTTTAGCTATGTGTACCTGGTTGAAGGATATGTATGATGATGTATGTATGGCATAGGTTGGTTGTAGTGACAGGTTACAGGTGGATGTGACAGAGGAAACAAGGGTCTGAAGGGTAGAAGTTGTGAAGTTTCAGAAACCCTAGCTTTCTTATGATGTACGCAGGCTAACAGTGGAGGAGGTTGCATATAGACACATGCTACAGGATAGGTAGGCCGCATACATATGTGTATTGTAGTATAGACAGGTCATGTAACTATTGACATAATTGGTTTTCTATCTACAATCTGGGTCTTGTACTTGAGGTTTGGATTCCTCACATCTTGGTTGGTGTTGAGATACACAAGTTGGGTCTTGCATTGAGATTTGGTGCTCCTTTTTCAGTTGTTACTTATTGGAGCATGCTATTTTTGGGTTCAACACAGTAAACGAGGAAGAAAACTAAGGAATGGACCAAAGGAATTAGTTCTCACTGAGAATTAAGGGAAATAATTGTGCAAGAAGGAAAAGAAAGCAGTAAGCCGGAAATGAAGGAAAAATATATCAGAGTCAAATCAAGGTCGAAGACTAACTACGCGCAAGGAGTTACTATGTGGACAAACTAGGGTTATGGTTTTGGTAGTAAATATAATGGTTTTTGACCCACCTTTTAGTAAAAATACGATGTATGAGGTAGATATGGAGAGAACTGAGGTATGAAGAGAGCACCTTGGAGAACCTTTTTGAGTCTTGAGTCTTTGATATGTTTTGAGTCGAAGTATCCTTTTTTGTTGAATATATGAGGACCTAATGGAGAGTTGGATGGATTATAAATGAGGGTCCAATTGCAATATGTGGAGCTTGGTGCGACGTTGGTCAGCCTCACCACTTCTATACTTTTGATGTAATGCGTGCAATGCAAAAATTTTGATCAAGAATAATAAATAAGTAGAAGATCCTTGTGGATGTATCCCATGGGGGTGAACCATGGTAAAATATGGTTTCTCTATGTTTTTTTCCCTTAGGTGTTACTTTGATATGTTATTATGATGAATGAATGGATAATTGAATGCATCTATTGAAGTTTATTTACAACGCGCAATAGAATAGCATGATAATTTCTACAGAATGAATGTTATTGAATGGGTAGAATCATAGATATAGTTATCTGAAATAAAGTAGAATAAATATATGAAATTTGTACAAGAAATATCCCTTCCATGACTGCAAACCTTTGGGTCTTGTAATCACCCATAAGCCATCTCGGGTGAGACTATGTTGTGCACTCTAGGCATAGTGTTTCCTTATGGTTTACCAGGAGGGCTGATGGTTTCCAAGGTTTTGTTGGAGAACAAAGGTAGAACCTAATTCAACCCATACATCCAAAAAATGGTTATGTTGTTGGCTGGAACTCAGAAGAACAACCTGAAATGGATTTGTTGAAGAACAATGAAGAAAATGTAGTGGTAGAAAGGGATGTTCTGACCATGGAATCGAACTAAGAGAGAAATTGAGAGATAGTTGGATACAAAGAAACTCGAGTTCACACAGAAAGATAATAGAATCTCCAGGTATACACCATGCCAATATTTATAGAGGTATGTGTTTATTCACTTGCATGAGGCATTTTTCTGTTATTTCCCAAAGTTGTTGCAAGAGTGGATATTGAGGTTGAAGGATACTCATCCCACAAATCGGATAAGGCTAGTAGAGTGGACTACTGAGAACATTTTGTGGTTCTAAAGGGTCAATAACAAATTCATGTGCGCAGTGGATTTTTGGTTAGGCAGTATTAGTGCAAGGTTTATTACTGAATTTGTAGTCGATACATCAAAGTCATAGACTGTTGTAGAGAAAGAGTTTTTGAAGGGACCAAGATGAAGGTACATTAGGTCACTTTACACTTCGATCAATATATTATTGCATGATAAAGGCATGATGACCGTGGAATCAGATAGATAAATGACTCTACACGCATGGGGGAGTTGGGGGAAGCATTAAGGAAGATATGAGATATGGAGAGGGATTTGGATGGAGGCCAGAAGAAGGAATTAATGGCCTTTTGTATTACATTTTATAAACCAAATATGTTCATCCTTCTCCCTCTCCTTCATTATCTCTGATAATTGAATTCTCAGCGCAACCAACTGTGACTTTACATGCGCCATACTTGTGCCATTTCCTACAGGAGATGCTTCCAATTTCGTCGTGATTTCCAAAGCTTTTGGTTGTGACATGACCTTCTATTGTGTTAACGGATAGCGAATGTGTGGAAATAAGCCTTATATAAACCATTATCTATGTTTCTCATCATGAATCTAAAATTTTAACCTACCCATTAAATATTTAAATATCTTATCGTAGTCCCACACTGTCTCGTTCTATACTTGCTTAATTTCCTTTAATTCTGTAATATATTGAGATTCAGATTTTGGCTTGCTGAATTCCTTTAACAACGCTTGTCTAATTTTTTCCAAATCTCTTGAATTTCCATCCGGTGTAGTTGTCTGAAACTTCATATACCATAGTAGTGCACAACCCCTAAATGTCGTGGCCAACTGCACAATTTTCGTCGCCTCATCCTGCACATTCTTCGCAGTCCATATTGTGTCACATACAAATAAGTGTTGGTCAAGGTCCTCCGACCTTGTTCCCTGGAACTCGTGCATTCTCAATGTATGGTATATCCCTTCCATTGTACTAAGTGTTGTACTTACCCTTGGTGATGTTGATTGACTCTGGTTTGTTGTGTTTCTCCCACTATTCTAACTATTCCTCTGATTTCCTCCACTTATTACACTTTCTCTTGAATAAGTCTAAGTTCCTGCTTCAATCCTTAATGATGCACATGGGGTTGTGGGTTCGACACAGATTTCGATATGAGAGGGACTTCCTTCTTCTAGGTAGTACTGAGGATCTATTTCCTTCCTTTTCCTTTCTCCGTACGGTGTGATATGAAGTTCTACAAAGGGGTTATTCTCCTTGAATTCTTTGTGCTACTCTCCTTTTCCAGCCAAAATCTCCTTCGTGTTGTATCTAAACCTTTTCCTACAGTGCAATACTCCAATATCTCCATATGATTCAATATCCTCTCTTGGAATCCTTAGTTTATTTGTTCCTTACTCATCCTTCCCACTCTTAGACCATCATATGGTCATCCCCTAGTTCCCCTATGTGCACGAAGGTTCTTATCTATCAGACTCTATATTCATGACATTCTTATCGCATAGTAACATCTTTATCCAAGTAGATAATGTGTTCAAATATCTTCCATGCAGACCCTTGAAGAAGTCCCTCTCTGTGACACTATAATACCAGGTACAATCTACAACAAACTCCATAATGTAACCCCCCAGTATACTACTCAACCAAAAATCTACTACGTGAGAAACCTCATTACTTACAGTATTAAGTTGTCTTATCAGTTCAAGAGTCCAGTTTCTTGGGGCTTCAGCTCTGTATCTCCCAATGTTCTCCATTAGCCTTCCTAACCATTTAGTCAAAATAATCAGAAATTCACCAAAGAAAATTTCATGTAGATATGTGAAAACATACCTTTGTATCCATTGTTTGTCACTAATCCTAGCGTTTCTATTTTATTCTATGGAAAATCCTCGTTGCTTCCTTTCCATCAATTCTTCAATTTCTTCTCTATTCGACCTCCAAAGCATTCCCCTCAATTACATTTCTTGATCCCGGCAACAGAACCATTTATTGGTGCACAAGGGGTAGACCCAGGGTTAATCATTCAAATACCAACAAAACCCTTAGATAATATCCTTTTCAGCATCATCTACAGAGCAAGTGAAGTCTCACCCGAAGCATCTAGAGGGGCTGCAAGAACCAAGATTCTGCAATGATGAGGGGAAGTGAGGTATCATTCAGGTTCTTTACTCATGAGAAAATTTCTCATAGCTTAATCATTAAACATAATCTATGCATGAAATTATAACATCATATGTGATCCATACATTCAGCATAAACCAAAAAACATCATAAACTACAAACACATCATAACACATAGATTTACATGTTTCACTCAACTTGGGCTACGTCCACAATGGTTAGATTCTTATATTATGCATTAATATCTTTCTTACAACTACGCATTGTGCTACGCGATATGTAACAATAACCTCATCCCAAATTTTCCTACCTATTATGTTGTAGTGCAAGTTCACTCCTCAGTCATATCTCAAATTTCTTCCATTGCTCAACTCCATTACCTGAAAATCATTATCAACTTGCATACACACACCCATCCTTCATATCTCTCTTCCTTTTACATATTTATACATAAAAATAGGGATAATCCCATTACAAAAGTGGAGATTTTGTCCCCCAAAAACCCATTACAAAAGTGGGCAAAGTGTTCCCAAAACCCCAATGATTTATAACCATTTTTCACCTTTTGTGTGTTGCTCTATCACGCATCCTTTTGTCGTTCTCTTTGACTCCTTGAAGTCCTCTTCCATTTCACATCCTTTTTTCGCGTTCTTTGACTCCTTGAAGTCTGCTTCTATCACGCGCTCTAGTCCATCTTCTAACTTCCTTTTACTCTTCGACTTCATTTTGGGGCAAAGGAATTCTCAACGTATGGTCTATCCCTGCCATTGTACTAGGTTTTGTACTTACCCTTGGTGATGTTGACTGACTATGGTTTGTTGTGCTTCTCCCACTATTTTGACTATTTCTCTGACTTCCTCCACATATTACAATTACTCTTGAACAAGTTTTAGTTCATGCTTCAATCCTTAGTGACACACACGGGGTCATGGGTTCGACGCAAATTCTGATCTAAGATGGACTTCCTTATTTTGGGAAGTACTAGGGATATATTTCCTTCCTTTTCCTTTCTTTGTGTGGTGAGATCTGAAGTTCTGCGTAGGGGTTAATCTCCTCGAATTATCTATGTTGCTCTCCTTTTCTAGCCACAATATCCTTCTTGTTGTATCCAAACCTTTTCCCACATCGCAATACTCCAATCTCTCTGTCTAAGTCAATATCCTCTCTCTTCATCCTCATTCCATCCACTCTTTACTCATTCTTCCCACTCTTAGACCATCCAATCTTGTAGATTTATGTATATTTTATGAAAGGGGAAAGTCATATCAGATTCAACTTGATATTTGGAAAATCACTTATGAGTTGAAAATTTTAAAAGGAAAGTGAATTTTAATTGGAAGTTTTATTTAAATAGGAAAAATGCATTTAATGTGCATTCACTATGATCAGGAATAAGAAAAACAAATCAAGCAAACATCTATGATTGTAAATATGAAATATAGTTAGAATGTGTTGAATGTTATGCACCAAACCCCAAAAATAACATAAAAGGAGAAAGAAAAATAACTCCACTCCTTGAAAATGATAGAAGAATGAATTAGAATCTTGTTTGAGGGGGAAACCTCATTTTACAATAGAACAAATGTACTAGATGAAATTATTCTAAAACTAAGTCTCCTTAGTGTGTGG
>ML781981.1:59590-70467 GCA_009831015.1 Picea engelmannii | reverse complement strand
CCTCTAATCCTAAAAAAAATGGGTAGCAAGCGTAGGTCCCTCATGACCATCTAGTCAATGGTTATAATAGAGCACACCTGCTTTTCTCTGTAATGTTGACTTTGATAGAAGGTCTGCTTCCCTGTTCTATTCTCGAGAGGAATGAGAGAATGACAGTTTCTTGAAATGGTGCTTGAGAATTCTGATTCTATCTTTCCAAGCCATGAGTGTGATGATTTGAAGCTTTCCTTGATGATTCAGCCAGTCAATGATCACTCTAGAATCCTCGATCATGTGAAGGTTTTTTATGTTTAGTCTGGAGGCCAAGTGAAGAGTTGCCCAGGCACCCAATAGTTATGCCCTTGTGTTGGTGCATGGGCCGCAACAGAGAGTCCATTTGTAAATTAAGCTTATACTGAGTTTTATCAGTCCACCTACACCACTCAGAGTTCCATTTTGTTGAGTTGCGTCATTGAACCACCCGGTCGGATAATCATTTGAGAAGAGTGGTCTAACTAATGTATTTTTTTTTGCAGTGTCTGGGTAAATATCTTTCCAATTTTTAAACAGTCCAAGAGATTAAAAGAAACAACAGTGGATGAGGGTGTCTTGTTTTCAAATATTTTATAGCTTCTAGCCAACCAAATATGCCAAATTACCAGTGGAGGGAGTAATTTATAAAATCTTTCAGCAGAAGTCCAGTGGTCAAAGCAAGAAGAAATGGAGATCCCTATCCAAGCAGTTTTTAAGTGACTGACCTGTGCGATTTTGTCCCATACTAGACGGGCGAACTGGCATTGGGTAAAGAGGTGGTCAGCTATCTCTTCATCCCTGAAGCAGAGTTGGCATATACTTGGACCAGTCCACCCTTTCTTCTGAAGTGAATCCCAGGTGGGGATTTTGTTTTCCAAAGTAATCCAGGTAAATAGCTTGATTTTGAGTGGAATCTTCCAATTCCAAAACTGTTTGCGCTAGCTAATAATATTGTTAAGCCAAGTTGTATTTGCAATGGTTGAATAGAGATTTTTTACAGTAATAAGGCTAGTATTGTCACCATCGTCCCACAACAAATGGTCCATCGATTCATTTAGGATGATGCCCGCGCGGGATGGTTCTGTGCAGTAATTTTCTCACTCCAATACCAGATCTCATGGGAGTTCAAATTCGTTGCCGATTTTCCAGCCTGTAGACTGGGTTTCGTGGTCACTGGTATGTCGAGCTTGATAGAGAAAATAAGTATTTTTCGAGTTTAAATGAGTGATTAATGGTGGAGAGAGTAAGGAAGTGTTACCAAGTCCGATGACGCGATCTTTGCCAACAATTATGGAGTGATCGGAACCCGGTTTCCAGCAAATCCATCCAGTGATGCATTGTGTCGATTTTGTGATGATCCTCCAAGTCCTAGAAGTATTTCTTGCAAGAGGAAGCCAAGAGGCGACGGAGGTGAAGGGTAAATATTTTATGATGTCACTCTATATGCCTCAAGAAGTTAAGGTGTGCCAGAGGGAATTTGCGGCCAGTGCTTGATTGAATTTGAAAATATTCCTAATCCCCAATCCCCCTTTGGATTTTGTCTTTGCTATCGATTCCCAATTGCAGAAGTGTATTTTGTGATGGTCCGTGTTTCCCAACCAGAGGAAACTGAAGTGAGTTTTCTTAGCTTGTCCAATACAGATGTGGGAATGGCTGCAAGTGCCATCCAGTGAATTGATTGTCCCTCAAGGACAAATTTTATGAGAGTGTAGCGGCCTCCAATGGTGAGCCATCTGTTGCACCAGTGGCCCACTTTTTTTTCCACCTTTGTAATTAACCAGTCCCAATCTGATGCCTTGTAATGATCATCCTTAATGAAGTATCCAAGGTATTTGAAGCCAATGGAGAGGTGGATAACATTATGAAGGAAGATGGTCTTCAAATGTTCCAAGTTTTGTGCAAGTATATTGTCGAAGTGGAAGGTCGACTTAGACTAGTTAATTTGAAGGCCCGACGCAGAGAAGAAGATCTTTAATATTATGGAGATTTCCCGTCATCCGAGCAGGATGGCATTTGTCATTATGAGGACATCATCGACAAAAAAGAGGTGCAGGATTTTCACTAATCTTGAGACTTTTATCCCTATAATCCTACCTTCATCTTGGCTTTCATTTAGGAGAAGACTAAGGCCTTCCATGGCCAAGATGAATAAGAGCGGAGATAGTGGGCAGCCCTATCAGTGTCCTCTACCGCTGTGAAAGAAGGTGGAGGGTTCTTCATTTATGAGCACTGCAAAATTTAAAAAAAAATTATCATTTTAACTTCAAAGTTTTTCTATCATGACACACTTAATGTTATTTAAAAAAAAATAACATTTTAACTTCAAAGTTTTTTTTATTTTTAATAAGTTATTATTCCCTTTAGTAGAGCTTTGTCTCATTACTTTGATACTCAATAAAAATATAGTAAGAAAGTATAAGGGCTACATTAACATTGATAATTAATAAAAATAATAAAGTTTTGTCACATTACTATGATAATTAATAAAAATAATAGAGTTTTGTCCCATTACTTTGGTATTGAATAAAAATATAGTAAGAAAGGGCCATATTAACATTATTTTGGTAAATAATAAAATAAGGATCATATCAATATCTTAAATTATAAAGATATAAATTTATTAACATTACTTTGGAATTTAATAAAAATAGTAATAAAGTATAAGAACCACATATTGATGTGGTATGTTAAATATGTTAAATTAGAAGGATTGTGGTGTGTTAAATTAGAAAGATATATATAGAAATAAACTATAAGAACCACATATTAATGTGGTATGTTAAAGTAGAAGGATATAGATTTATTATTATAAGTTTTTTGTAAAATATTTTGAGAAATTTTTTTAAATATTTTTCATGATTTATGAATGAAACTTTAATTTTGATTACATAACTTAATTTTCAAAAAATCAAGAGTTTAACATGAATCTTTTCTTTAAGAAAAAAATCTCATAGCCATTTAGATTACATTTGGATCATAACTTTATAAACTAACACTTAAAACTAATTTATTATAAAAAAAAATATTAAATTTTACAATAATTAATTTAAATTTTTTTATATAAAAATTTATTTTTAATATCATTTTATTTATCTCTTAACCATTTACATTTAAATTACATTTGGATCATAACTTTATAAACTAACACTTAAAACTAATCTATTATAAAAAAAAAAAAATACTAAACTTTAAATAATTAATTTAATTTTTTTCAAAGAAAAATTTATAATAACTAATTTAAATTTTTTTATATAAAAGTTTATTTTTAATATTATTTTATTTATTAAAAATGTAGTGTGTTATGGTTTTAATGGTGAAGAAGAAAACATTGCCACAATATTACCTTTATATTTTAACTATGCGCAAAAAAAGATATTACCATTGTTTTACATTGCTTTCAACGCTCAAACTCGTCTTTCATCTTTATAATATTACTATTTCTTTTTTCACTCGAATCTTTCGCAAACTTTCATGCTTGAATATTTGAAATACTCACCATGATGTGGTTCTATGAATCTTATTGAAATGATGTGTGTTGCCTTGGATACTCATATATTTATTCCTTGTCAATTTAGAATGCCAAATATAAGCTGAATTGACTCCTAAAAATTAAATTGGGATCAATGTTATTATCATCTTTTGACGAGTTATGTATTTAAAAAATAAATGTTATTTTCTATTTGTTAAATTATAAAAATGGGATCAAAGTTATTCGTATATTTATTCCTTATCAATTTAGAATGCCAAATATAAGTTGAATTGACTCCTAACAAAGTAAATTGGGATCAAAGTTTTTTTTAGTTGAAATTTTTTCTATATTATATTTGAAAATATAAGGTGTTCTCACATCTAGTACATCGACAAAGGAATATTGCGATTAAGTCAAATTTTTCGTCAGGCAATTGGACAACAAGTCAATTTAGTTGGCAAGAGATCAATATGCTAAGAAGAGCTGAAAATTGAATAGCTATAACAGAACTATATGAAAGGGGTATAAAAAATTTTGCAGAATAGACAATATAAGGGATTGCAAAGATTTAGAGAAATGATGGAGGATATGCTGAAATCCGTTGACAAAATGAGCCTCTAATCCTAAAAAAAATTGGTAGCAGGCGTAGGTCCCTCATGACCATCCAGCCAATGGTTATAATAGAGCACACATGCTTTTCTCTGTAATGTTGACTTTGATAGAAGGTCTGCTTCCCTGTTCTATTCTCGAGAGGAATGAGAGAATGACAGTTTCTTGAAATGGCGCTTGAGAATTCTGATTCTATCTTTCCAAGCCATGAGTGTGATGATTTGAAGCTTTCCTTGATGATTCAGCCAGTCAATGATCACTCTGGAATCCCCGATCATGTGAAGGTTTTCTATGTTTAGTCTGGAGGCCAAGTGAAGAGTTGCTCAGGCACCCAATAGTTATGCCCTTGTGTTGGTGCATGGGCCGCAACAGAGAGTCCATTTGTAAATTAAGTTTATACTGAGTTTTATCAGTCCACCTACACCACTCAGGGTTCCATTTTGTTGAGCTGCGTCGTTGAACCACCCGGTCGGATAATCATTTGAGAAGAGTGGTCTAACTAATGTATTTTTTTTACAGTGTCCGGGTAAATATCTTTCCATCTTTTAAATAGTCCAAGAGATTAAAAGAAACAACAGTGGATGAGGGTGTCTTGTTTTCAAATATTTTATAGTTTCTAGCCAACCAAATATGCCAAATTACCAGTGGAGGGAGTAATTTATAAAATCTTTCAGCAAAACTCCAGTGGTCAAAGCAAGAAGAAATGGAGATCCCTGTCCAAGCAGTTTTTAAGTGACTGACCTGTGCAATTTTGTCCCATACTAGATGGGTGAACTGGCATTGGGTAAAGAGGTGGTCAGCTATCTCTTCATCCCTGAAGCAGAGTTGGCATATACTTGGACCAGTCCACCCTTTTTTCTGAAGTGAATCCCAGGTGGGGATTTTGTTTTCCAAAGTTATCCAAGTAAATAGCTTGATTTTGAGTGGAATCTTCCAATTCCATAACTGTTTGCGCCAACCAATAATATTGTTAAGCCAAGTTGTATTTGCAATGGCCGGATAGAGATTTTTTACAGTAATAAGGCCAGTATTGTCACCATCGTCCCACAGCAAATGGTCCACCGATTCATTTAGGATGATGCACACGTGGGATAGCTCTGTGCAGTGATTTTCCCACTCCAATACCAGATTTGATGGGAGTTCAAATTCGTTGCCGGTTTTCCAGCCTGTAGATTGGGTTTCGTGGTCATTGGTATGTCGAGATTGATAGAGAAAATAAGTAATTTTCGAGTTTAAATGAGTGATTAATGGTGGAGAGAGTAAGGAAGTGTTACCAAGTCCGATGATGCGATCTTTTCCAACAATTATGGAGTGGTTGAAACCCGGTTTCCAGCAAATCCATCCAGTGATGCATTGCGCCGATTTTGTGATGATCCTCCAAGTCCTAGAAGCATTTCTTGCAAGAGGAAGCCCAGAACAAAGCCAAGAGGCGAAGGAGGTGAAGGGTAAATATTTATCTTTTATGATGTCACTCCATATGCCTCAAGAAGTTAAGGCGTGCCAGAGGGAATTTGTGGCCAGTGCTTGATTGAATTTGAAAATATTCCTAATCCCCCATCCTCCTTTGGATTTTGGCTTTACTATCGATTCCCAATTACAGAAGTGTATTTTGTGATGGTTCGTTTTGCCCGACCAGAGGAAACTATAAGTGAGTTTTCTTAGCTTGTCCAATACAGATGTGGGAATGGCTGCAAGCGCCATCCAGTAAATTGGTTGTCCCTCAAGGACAAATTTTATGAGAGTGTAGCGGCCTCCAATGGTGAGCCATATGTTGCACTAGTGGCCCACTTTTTTTTCCACCTTTGTAATTAACCAGTCCCAATCTGATGCCTTGTAATGATCATCCTTAATGAAGTATCCAAGGTATTTGAAGCCAATGGAGAGGTGGACAACGTTATGAGGGAAGATGGTCTTCAAATGTTCCAAGTTTTGTGCAGGTATATTGTCAAAGTGGAAGGTCGACTTAGACCGGTTAATTTGAAGGCCCAAGGCAGAGACAAAGATCTTTAATATTCTGGAGATTTCCCTCCATTCGAGTAGGCTGACATTTGTCATTATGAGGACATCATCAATAAAAAAGAGGTGCAGGATTTTCACTAATCTTGAGACTTTTATCCCTGTAATCCTACCTTCATCTTGGATTTTTTTTAGGAGAAGACTAAGGCCTTCCATGGCCAGGATGAATAAGAGTAGAGATACTGGTCGGCCCTGTCAGTGTCCTCTACCACTGTGAAAGAAGGTGGAGGGTTTTCCATTTATGAGCACTGCAAAATTTGCACTGGTGACATGGCTCATTATCCAATTTAGGGTGTTTTGGCTAAAACCAAACTGGATTAAAATCAATCGGAGAAAGTCCCAGTCTATGTAGTCGAAAGCCTTTTTTAGATCAAGCTTGAGAATGAGAGTAGGTGAGTTTTTTTTCTTTATACTGTGTAAGCATTCTTATGTGGTGCGTATAGCATCAAGAATTTGACGTCCCTTTAAAAAATCAATTTGTTCGGCTGACAACGATCACGAGAGAATAGGTTTGATTTTGATTGTAATTATCTTTGATATGAGCTTGTAGCAAAGATTGTAGAGGGAAATTGGTCAACAGTCTCCAAAGGTTGCCAGATGATTTTCTTTTGGAATAAGGATAAAAAAAGGTGGAGTTTATCGCCCCAGTGACCTTACCATGTAGTCTAGAGTCTTCAACAAGTTCCAGAAGATCTATCCCCACCAAATCGAAAAAAGTGCAAATAGAATTCCACGGTCCAGTCGTCGAGACCTGGGCGTTTGTCCAATGCGAAGGATTTTAAAGCGTTCTAAATTTCTTGTAGAGTGCAGGGGTTGTCTAGGAGTGTGGATTCCTCATAAGTGACCGAGCGGGGGAATAGCTGAGCCACATCGACCTGTTCTTGCAGCATGGAAAGTGGTTTTGCCTCGTAGAAATTTTTAAGGAAGCAAGTGGTTGTATCCTTAATAGCTTGTTGTCCATTGTGTGCAGTTCCTAAGTCATCCAAGATTTCCCAAATGTGCTTATTGTTCCTAGAGTTGCTTGAAAATTTGTGGAAGAATTTGTTATTGAGGTCACCACATTGAATCCACTTTACTCTACATTGTTTCCTCCAAAGGGCTTCATCTGCAAGTAATAACTTATTCCTCTCTTTTTCAAAATCCTGTAATTGTTGTTGTATGCTCCTAGAAGGCCCATCTGAGAGATCGTTGAGTTGTAGATATTTTATTCTAACCCCCAGCTCCTGTAAACCATGGGTAGTGGATCGCCTGTGATGTGTGGCCCAAATTTTTATTTGTGGTTTTAGCAGCTTTAGCTTCCAAGAAAATCATTGTTGGATTCCCAATTCACTTAGGAATTTGGGGTCATTCCACACTGCATAAACAATAGCAGTGAAACCATCCTTGGCTAGCCAACACAAATTTAATTTAAAAGGAGGGGAGATAGGTACAACATATGTGCCAAATTGCAGAAGATTCAGTGCATAATCTGATAAATACGGAGAGTCCACCCATGTTCTGATCCTGTCATCCAATGAAAGAATACTTTATGAAATATAGAAATGATCAAGACGCTTGGATATGGACGTCGATCCCATTCTTCCGTTACGCTAGGTTGGAGCCAAGACTTCCGATTGGATGTATATCAAATCGTGAGCTAGAAAGAGAGCGTTGAAATAATATGCCAATGGGTCCTTTGCAATGGAGTTGCCCCAAATTTCACCTGAGATGGTTGTGAAATTTAAATCACCAATGATGATCAAATTTTGGAGGTCAAGGAGGCCACATGACTCCACTATGTCCCAAAAAGTTTTCCTATGGAGGCAAGGGCCATATGTATTGAGAAGGTTTATCTGTAGGTTGTTCCATCGACAATTTCCAGTGAGTAGAATGCCTCTGCAGCTCAAGTATGGTACTAAGTTGAATTTGATGGAGTCCCATGCAACAACAAGGCCTCCAAAGTTACCCAATGAGTTTACAGTGCAAGTAATCCTATCAGGATGAAACTTGTTATGGAAGAACCTAACTTTCTTCCCATCTACCAGGGTTTCCTGTAAGAGGATGATGTCAGGGGAATAATGAGAGATAATTCTTCTGAAATTGGAGGCTTTTAGGGGCCCTCCAACCCCTTTGATATTGAGGGAGAGTATTATCATTATTTGGCTCGCGCTAGGGATTTGATTCCTCTAAGTGCCCCATTGTCAGTGAGTTGTGAAGGAGAATTTGTGGTGGAAGGTAAGATATGCCCCTCTTTGCGCTGGGCACTTCTAGTTTTGATAGGCGAGTGAACAAAACCAAATCCTTTGGTCCAAGTGTGTTCTTGTTCCTGAGCCAAATCTGAGTTTGTTCTGGGATTCAAGGTCCCCTCCTCTGAATGTATCTTGTGTAACGACTTCCCCCTGTAACCTGGAAAGGGGATGGTTGAGAGAACTTCTTTGTAAGAGGGGAGGAGTGAATCCAGCATGTCGGTGAAGGAGTTTTCCCCTGGCTGGGATTTATTGGAGCCCGAAAAGTATTGATGGGAGTCTAGAACAACAGGCACAAAATCATGGCGCTCTGACTCAAGTGTTGTAATGTGAGTCAAGTCCGGGAAGGTTACTCTTGTAGTGGAGGCCCAAGAAGTAACATTAGTCAGGGGAATAGTGGTTTGGGGGATAGTGTTGAGAGAAGATGGTGTAGGGAAAGTGGCTATAGGGGAGGTCGAATTGGAAAGAGCAGGTGTAAGGTGTGTGTCTAGGATAGGGGTTGAAAGAGGGAGAGAGGGTGAGTCAAGTGTTGTTTGAGGTGGGAGTGACTGAAAATGGTCTGTGTTGGTAGTAAGTTGGGAAAGAATCATATTTAGGGAAATGTGTTTTTCATGAGTGTAGGTAGAGTTGTGTATAGGGGGATTAACCAGGGGGAGCGAAGGCTGTGAGTGGTCAGACCTAGAAGAAGAGGCATCGGAAATCCGAGAGGTGGCAGAGTCCAGAAAGTTTATTTCCCAGGAGGTAAGTGAGTTGTAAAAAGAAGGGAAGATGGATTTGAGCTTACCGGTGATTGTGCCTGTGTCAACTGTGTCTCTAGTGTACAGAAGGTTCGGATAAAAAGGTTGTGAGTGTATAGCCGGAGAGTCCATCTTGTTTCCCAGGTCGAGCAAGGTTTCCTCGGATTGTTCCTCTTCAAAGTGACTTGTGCATAAATTTTTGAGGTGACTTGTTTTTCTGCAAAGAGTGCATCTTAAGGGGATGCCAAGATAGTTTGGATTTTGTCTGATGGTTTGACCTCTCCATTTGATGTTGATAGTCTCTAAGAGTCTGTCATGTATATCGATTTTCACCGGTACTTTTTCCATCTTCTTTTCTGAGATTTGGAGTGACAGAGGCTCCACACAGATGTATCGACCCAAAGTATTGTCGATGGACTAAAGAGATTTTTTATTCCATAAATGTAATGGTAGTCTAGGGAGTAGGACCCATAAATGTCTTAGACGGAAGTAGTCCTGAGTAGGATTGAAGCTAGTCCGCCAGCGTTTGATCATAAGGATGCCTCCATCCAAATTCCAAAGGCGCTCGAGAATGGAAGTGGAGTCCTCCGGTGTTTTAAATCTGAAGCAGAGCCAACCACAAGTCAAATGGGTGATCTTTGGTTCATAGCCCAACAATGGTTGCCAGGTTATATGCACCCAAGGAATCATGTTAGAATGACAAAGATGTTTGTATGAGAGCCGACCAACTAAAGCACAAAGATTGAGGATACAGAGTCCTCTATACCAATCTCATCCCCTAGCACCATTTTTCTTTTTGTTTTTTTTGAGTTCCAGGGTCTGGTCTGTGTTTTTTGAACACCAATATGGCTGGCACCAGTCGAACAATAGTGTGTAGTCGGTCTGGTAGTTGTCCTATGTGCAGATGGAGTATTACCCCTTTATAGTTTAGGAGGACACGATAGTGTAGTAAAATATGAGGGATGAGTCTTAGATAGAGTCTGCACAGAGTTCGAGAGTAATGTCGGATGGGGCGTGTTATTCAAGGATGGTGGAAGAGTATGGGTTTCAATAAGTGTGGAGAATGGTGGGAAAGGTTGGTAGGGAGGTGGGGGTTGTGTGGGATTCAGGGGATCAATGGGGGAAAGATGAAATAGAGAGGGCTCGGTCTGGAGAGGATCAGAATGTGATATTTTTGTTAACTCGTATGTCGTGGAGAAGAGGCCCTCATTGTTCCAGAGGGCCTCATCAGCTGTTCCCATTAGCTCACTGACATCTCTCTCCAGCATTGTGAGCTTCGAGCAAAAGTAAAATATCTAGGTAGTGACAGAGTGTGGCAAAGTGTTTGGGAGATGGGGAGAAGAGAGCTGAGTAAACAATCTAAAACAGAATGGGATCTGTGAGAAAATGAGAGTCAAGAGTGCAACGAGTTGGTCCAGCCAAAGGGGAGAGCTTCTAGCCTAGTGGTGAAAGGGGTGAGTCGGGGAAGTGAGTAACATGTATGGCCTGCTATCTAGTTCGTCCATGGCCGCCTTCCTTGACTCCCTCATTGTTCAAATTGGGATCAATTTTTTTATCATCTTTCGAACAGTTATGCATTTAAAAAATAAATGTTATTTTAGATTTGTTAAATTATAAAAAGGATCAAAGTTATTATCCCATTTATGTATGTTTTTAATAGTTATGTATTTAAAAAATGAATGTTATTTTAGATGTGTAAAATTATAAAAATGCTTTTTAGTTATGTATATCAAAAAATAATGTTATTTTAGATTTGTAAAATTATAAAAATGATATAATAAAATAAAATTATTATTTAAAAAATGAATC
>ML781981.1:4224-18654 GCA_009831015.1 Picea engelmannii | reverse complement strand
AATAATATAGTGGATCTAGTCCGCCTTACATTGAATGATCTCCACTATTATCACTATGGGCCCTCTGGGCCCCCCCACTACCTCTCTAGCTACCTTACAACAACATTCAGACTTATCTACAGTATTTAAGCACTCAGCATATAAATGGATCAGAATGAGCATATCAAACACTAAGCATGACTATCTTGATCAGATATAATATTCTCCCATATCATAAGCACAAAGAAGAAGTAGATCTATCTAAACATATCAAAGCACTTAGCAAATAACATGTGAACACATTAAGACAAACACAAAGCACATAACACATTGTTTACATGGTTCACCCCCACCTTGGGGCTATGTTCACCAACTCTTCTTCTTTATTGTCTTCAGTCAATTGGTTACAAGTAAAAAGACTCCAAAACCCTTCACACAGGACAAAAGATCTGCGCATCTCGCTAGATCCTTCTTCCTTGCGTTACAACACTAAGCCCTCCACAATCTACTACAAGGACCTGCAAATCTCTTACAGTCATGCACAAAGAACTTACAGACTCTACTCGCATTTAACATACATTCACATCACATAGATGCACTATTATCCTCTTTCTTACATTGCCTATCCTTCTATTTATACATACAAAATAGGCCTAAACATGGGTAAACCCATGGGCCGACATCTCATTCCCGTTACATATTCCTAGAAACACAAAAAGGGGCCTAAAAGGGGGATGAGATCCCGTGATATCTGCTTCGTCTTGTGCTCCTCCTTTGATAGGTTGTCGAAGTCTCAAAATAGTTCAACATGACCAAGAAACTCCCAAAACTTGGTCAAGGGCCAACAGGCCCCCAACACTCACCCGTGACTCATCCCGAGTCACTTTGGTCTGAGAAATTCTGCCTCGAATGCCTCAAGCTTGGCTCGAGCTACTTCGACTTACTGCTTTGTTGTGGCCTCTTGCTCGGTGAATTCTTGGATTACTGTGTCATTCACTGGCCCTTCTAGGCATTTGTCTACTGTGGTGACAACCTGTTCTAACTCTGCTCGGCTCTCTACCTTTGTCAACAACTGACATGCCTTATCTTGCATAGGTTGAAGTCATTGAGTAACTTCCATCACTTTTATTTGAAGCATATGGATCTGCTGCTGAGCTATGCGTTGTTCTTTATACCTCTTCATTCTTTCTACAGCCGACAGGGCCTTCAGCTGTGCCTGTAGTGTATCTGTATGCTGCTTCATTTCCTGGAGCTACAACTCCAGTGTTTGTAACTCTAGGTTCTCAATGAGGTTTTCATATGTCTGGTTGTTGTGGTTACTCAACTGCTTTCATTCCAATGCAAGAGATTTTAATGTGTTAACTTCTTTGCGGGCAGTTGCTTCTCGTCGATCCCTTACATCATGTGGGGTCTCGAGTATAGTGTGTAATTCTAGATCTACGATGCACTGCTAGAGTTGTTGGATCAATTCTTCGAGTTGTGCCACCTGATGTGGAACTCTCTCTTCAACCTTTACTTAGATAAATATCACAGAGCGAAGTGCTCTGTTGACCATTTCCTTAACTTCGAGTTGCTCTGCAAGCAACTGTTCCTTTTCTTTATGCAACTGGAATTTTTCTTCATCCCAATTCGCTTGCAGAGAAATCTTTTCCCATTCTGCAGCACTGCGTTGCTCCTCAAGGTCTTTCTGTACTTGTGTTAAAGTTTGGGTGGCTTGTGCTATCTCTTCCTGTGCTCATCGAAGGTGAGCTTTGACCGTATCAACGATTCGGTGGATTTGAGCTGGCTCATCTCCCAAATATGGTGTTTTCGATGGCAGAGGCACAATGGAAACTACGTGGCTAGACTGTAGTGCCTGCTGCACTCCTTGAAGTTCAACCTTGATCCGATTGAACACCTCCTCCTCCTTAGATTCTTGCTTCTCTACTAGCTCTAGCGAAGCATCGTTCAGTGCCGTGACAATGAAGTTGAAGTCATCTAAGGTGAGGGTGGTCTCAAAATTGGTCCTGGTTGCTTTTGATTTCTTCCTTGAAGAAGGTTTCAGAGGGGAAACCTTCCTTTTCTTCGAGGGGTCCTCCTTGTCTCTAGGCAGTGTAACCTCACCTTTCTTCTATTCAACTTCTGCGCCATCTATCTCTCTACCATCACCTCCTTTCTCAGGTGAGATAGAAGCAGTCTTCACCGAGGTACTGCTTACATCTTGAGCTTCTTCATTTTTCTTGGTCTTTCTCGATCTAGGTGTATCATGTGCTGATTCTGAACTGTCAATATCAGATAGCTTCGCAGGGTCTACTGGGGTGAGGAGGTTTGCCAACCATTCCTTAGTAATATCTTCTAAGTCTTCCTCCGTCATCTTGTAGTATGACTGTAGTTGTTGTTTATGCTCATCAACACGTGCTGTGATATAGATGAAATGGTGGTCCACAATGAATTTCATCAAGGGCTTGAACCTGTGGAGAGTGTTTGGGGTTATACAAGGCTCAGACTGGATGGTTGTCTTCAGATAGTTGTAATAAGTGTGGAACATGACATTCGACTGCCACTGTCTATTCATGTTGTTCGAGTACCACAGTGTAATGAACTTCGTGGCCAGAGGTTCAAACGACTCGATGTCCAGGAAGGTCGCACCTTTCAGCATATCCCATGAGATAAAAGAGATCAAGATGAGAAGACAACATAAGTGGAACTCATATCCTTGGTCCTACGCTTCCCTGTAGTCTAGTTCCAGCTGGTTTATGAGGTACTTCGCCCAATTAATTTGTAGGCCCTCCGTGCACTTTCCTGGGAGGTCGACTACAAATCCAGTCACTTGGGTGAGTCGGTTCTTGTGAACTAACTTTCCTGCGATCAATTGACAAGCTAGGCGCACTGTGCCGCTCTGGATAGAGGCTACCTTGTAGCCTCACGTTCCCTTCTCGACATCTCCATAGGTGTCTTTAATCTTCTATGCAAGAGTGCGATCCATGGATTTCCTAGGATAGAAATCCTGCGGGTTAGAGCCTTGCATGCTTAGCCCTGTGATCCAATTGATCAACGTCAGATCCATTGTGATGCGACAGTTCAACCACAAATATCCACCATGGTAGTAGGACATCAACAACTTTACGCATGCGTTCACTTCTTGGTGCCTACCAAAGTGAGGAATCTTCATGACATTGAGCAGTGTGGACTCTGCAAGGTTCATGGTCCATGATTGGGGGACGATCTTCGAGTTCTTTCCCTTGGTTCTGGTCAGATACTTGTGCGGGGTGAGCATGTTGTACACCTTCCTGTCACCAAGGTTGAAGTCACTAAACTTCAATGTTGTGATCTTATATTGGTCTGTGTGCACTGTGCGTATCCCTTTCGAGAGGTACACAGTGACCAAAGCATACTCAAATTTTCGAGGCACACTGTCACGATTTATCGCGCCGCTCAAAGGGGGTAGATAGGTGGGTAATATACTCAGGATTAACTTATCATTCACGAGATCATCCTTATGCTTAGTTCACTTTTCAACTACTGGCTGGGATGGACCAGCTTGAGCAGTGGATAGAGAGGTCGAAATTCCTCTTGTCGAAGATGCTTGTACACCTGTAGACACTCCTCTCTCTGACATGAACCTTTCAGTCATTAAGTCGAGGAGAACTTTTGTTACTGATTCTTCAACTGCAGTGATCTCGTCGGACATACACGCTCAGGATTAAAATTATTGGGGTCATGATGATCTTAGATACAAAACTAGAACAAACAACAATAATGCAATGATCACTGTATACAATTCGCTTAGTCTACGGGCTTCAAATTCTCAGTTAGCAAAAGTGTTCTCCGTGCATGGCGCGACGGCATAAGTAGGCAACTCGACAACGGTTCACTTGCAATGGTTATGAGCCTCAATTAACTCTTGTTCGATCCGTTATGGCGTGGTCTAATGGTCCGATGACGAACCTTTATTGCTTTTCTACCCATTCAAAGTGTAGATCGAACGGTTATAATATCCCCAACGACTATATTGTTTCTCCATGGCGAAGTGCCATGTGTCACTGTTATGATATCTCGGTGAAGCTCCAATTCTACAAATTTTCTATCTGTGAAGTTCCTTCGGGAACCTTTTGCAACTTAGCTCTCTTCTTACTTTGCTTCCTAGCTTTCTTTCCAGTGAGTTTCGTCTCGGTAGTTAATGTTCCATTATGATTCTTATCTTCTTTTGACATAATCATTGCACGCTGTTGAGATTCTTCCCTAGGGTTCCTGGATAATACTTCTTCTTTGTCTAGGATTGGTTACTTTAATATTTTGTGGATCCTCTAGTGTTCTCTTAACTTCAACATCTGGGTTACTATCATTAAATATCTTCGATATTCTCTCCTGTTCTTTAATCAGGCATGCAATCCTTCTGGTCAAGAAATATTTTAACTCATGTTTCTTCTGCTCCAAGACTTCTTCTTCTTTCTTTCGTCTGGCTTGATCTCTATCAATCCAAGGTTTTCCTATTAACATGGTAAATGGGGTGCAGTCTTCAAAAAATTTAATAATCTCAACATCTTCGTTTGTCGAAGTTCCATTGATGGTCATAGGTATCTAAGCGAGCCTTCCACACAGGTTTACCAATTTTCCTTTGAATAACCCTAGTCCTCCTAATGAAGGAATCATAATAGGCCTCCCTATAGCTTCCCGAGTTCTCTCTGTCATGATATTCACATGTGTTTCTTCATCTAGAACACATTCAATGTTGACGTCTCCTATTCTTGCTTCAATGCATTCTTTTCCTTTGAATATCTCTGATAATATGACATGTCGGTGGTCATTCAAGGTTTCTTTCATCTGTAGCAATACCTTCTCTGATTCTTTCTGGGGTTCTGCTATAGCCTTAGTTTCTGGATCTTCCTTAGGGTTCTCTTGATTCAGATTCATTCTTTCAAGCTTAGCAATCATTATAGGGAAATCCAATACTTCATGGTCTAGAGCCTTACAACAGAGGCAACTAGGTCTTCCATCAGGGCATTCCTTAGCCAGATATCTTGGTCTTCTGCAACTGTAATAGAGGGTTAATCCTCTCTTTCTTTTAAATGATACCCAACCTCTTCTGTATTGTGCACTAGGATAATGGTAGCTAACCTGCAACAAATTATTTCTATGCATAGGTATAACTTATCTTTCACTATTCTTGTCAGATCTATTAATATCAAATCTTCTTTCATCTATCAATACCCTAGTTTTCAAACTAGGACAAATTTTATTAAACATACCTAGATCCATACTCTAGAAACAAAAAATTCCACTTATCTTACTTCTACAGAGCACAAAGTGTTCAAATCTAAATTTTTTTACTATATTTACCTTTATCGGAGCATAGAGCTTGCAAATCTTACCTCTTTTGATCAGAAATTCTCACTTTTACCTTTCTTAGAGCACACAACTTTTAGATCTTTCTTCTTTCCTTCAGATCCGACCTCTTTTCTTCAAATTGAGCTTCTTTCTTTTAGATCCGACTTCTTTTCTTCAGATTGGGCTTCTTTCTTTCAGATCTAACCTTCTTTCTTTCAGATTTGACCTTCCCTCTTTAGCACATAGCTTTATAAGTCAAGTAGAATACTGCACACTAGGGTACAGATCTACGCACAAAGCTTCCAGGTCAACTCTTTGCACAAGATTCTTCTTTCTCAGTTCCCAACAATCACAGTTTCAGGTCCCGACAACAGAACCATTTGTTGGCACAGGGGCAGACCCAGGGTTCAATGCTACAACAATGCACCAACAAATCCCTAACTACCAACCCTTTCGGCAATGCCTGTGAAGCAGATGAAGTCTCACCTGAGGTAGAGGCAGGGGTGGTTGCAAGACTCAAGTGTCTGTAACCTTAGCTAGGACATCGATCTGTGATTATAACACTTAATACAACTCTTAGCATCGTCAATCCCTTGATATGCAATCACTATTCACTTCGCTGATAAAACAAAGCTTCGAAATAGTCACACTAATCTACAGTATTTAAGCACTCAACATATAAATAGATCAGAATGAGCATATAAATCACTAAGCATGACTATATTGATCAGATCTAATATTCTCCCATATCATAATCGCAAAGAAGAAGTAGATCTATCTAAACATATAAAAGCACTTAGCAAATAACATGTGAACACATCAAGACAAGCACAAAGAACATAACACAATGTTTACGTGGTTCACCCCCACCCCAGGGCTATGTCCACCAAATATTCTTATTTATTGTCTTCAGTCAATCGGTTACAAACACAAAGCCTCCAAAACCCTTACTCCGCACAGGAAAGAAGATCTGCGCAACTCACTAGATCCTTCTTCCTTGCGTTACAACACCAAACCCTCCACAATCTACTACAAGGACCTGTACTTATCCCTGCACGTCTCTTACAGTCATGCACAAAACAATTACAGACTATACTCGCACTTAGCATACATTCAAATCACATAGATGCACTATTCTCCTCTTTCTTACATTGCCTATCCTTCTATTTATCCATACAAAATAGGCCTAAACATGGGTAAACCCATGGGCCGACATCCCATTCCTGTTACATATTCCCAGAAACCCAAAAATGGTCCCAAAAGGGGGTCGAGATCCCGTGATCTCCGCTTTATCTTGTGCTCCTCCTTCGACAGGCTGTCGAAGTCCCAAAATAGGTCAACATGACTAAGAAACTCCCAAAACTTGGTTAAGGGCCAACAATACCCGAAGGAATCATTGGAGTAGCATAGGATCCCTAACCCGATACATGTCATTCAACTGAGACACAACCAATTGGGAGTCCAAGTGAACCTCTAAAGATCAAACACCATGCAAAATGGAGTTGCGTAATAACTCAATAATGATGCTATAATCAACCAAATTGTTCATCAATGGCCCTAGACAAATGCCTCCTGAAGACACCATTTGTCCCTCAGGAGAATAGATAACCCAAGAAATAGAATTTATGTTCTAAGTATTCCTACTAACACTGTTTTCAAATCCTAAGAACACCAATGATTTTGTTGATATCTACCAACCAAGGGGGAACTCAATAAGCAAACCGAAAACAAAAAAGAATAAAAAGAAAAATATATACATTACAATACAATCATATATAAAGGAAATTCTCGAGCTAGAGGGATCAAGCATAATAATTTTTGAGATAAAGCCCATTTCTAGGTTCTTTCAACATGTTCCCTTCATAATCCTCTAACTCATAGGCTCCTTTTTCAAGGATACGTCTCACGATTTAACGACCATTCCACATGGGATTGAATTTCCCTTCTGCCCCCAATGGTTCTTTAGCTTGGTCATAAAGAAGGACCAAGTCACCCACAATGTACTGTCGGGGAAGAAAATATTTATCATACTGGACCTTAACACGTCGCTTATTCGCCTTGATGGCTAGGGTGAAATCAAGTTGCTCCAAGTGTACAAGGCATTCTTCGAGATCAATCATGTTAGATAGGAGCTCAACTGCTAACTTAAGAAAATAATCTTGCATTCAATGGGAAGAATTGATTCCACTCCATGAACCAATTAGAATGGTGAAAAAATAGTGGAAGTATTTACTGCGGTTTGGTATGCCCATAGAGCACGATATATCATCACGTGCAAGTTATATTTACTTTGCCTGACAATTTTCTACAAAATTGCTTTCAGATATTTATTCACAACCTCTACTTGGCCATTTTCCTGGGGATAATATGACGATGAATGATCTTTCTTGAACCCCATTTTTGATGCCAACTCTATCATCATCTCATTCTGAAAGTGACTGCCATGGTCAATGAAAATATCCTTTGGAATTCCAAATCAAGCTATGATTTGATTAAATACAAAGTGTGCTACAATATCACCATCTAATTTAATTGTAGGCATGGCCTCAACCCACTTGGTAAAATATTCCATGACCACGATAATGTGATCGTTCACCCCAATCGAGGTTGGGTTGCAATCCATGAAATCCACCTCGCACTTGGTGAAGGGACCGACGATAATGACTAGGTGAAGAGGGGCAGGGTGTGACCTCATATTACAAGTGAACACCTGGCAAGGGTGACACTTCTTGACTGCTTCTACACAATCTTTAAAAATCGACGGCCAAAAATAACCAACTCACAATATTTTTTGGTTTGTTGCAAGAAAAAATAAATGACCACCACATGCCCCACTATGAAAACCATTTAGTATGGCTTCAATTTCTTCATGAGTCAAACAATGACGCAAAATAGAATCCACCCCTTGACGATACAAAGTCTCACCGATAATGAGGTAGTTTTTGGCTTGATGTCATACACGTCATCGTCGTCCCTAGAAAGATGTTGGGGAAGATTTAGAGGTTGAATATATATCAGAATGTCTCCATAATAGGGTTCCAAATATGAGATAAGGAATTTTTTCCCATCAGCAAATGAGTCATCGAAAACGGTATCCTCATCCTTCCTAGGGAAGTCTGACATTAATTCCAAAAAGACTAGCGATTTATTAGATTTCACAGAGACAAAATCGATATCAAGCTCCTCCAAAATCACAATCCATTTATTGTATTTTCCCCTATGATACGCCTTTTCAGAACATATTAAAATGGATTGACGTCGACGACCACGATAGTCTTGAGAAGTAAGATATAATGGTACAATATTTGAACCACATGCACAACTGCTAAGGCTATCTTTTCCACATGAGAATACTTAATTTAAATACCGATTAGATTTGGAATAATATGATAGATAATGTGGTCATGGATCTTGTCATCCTATTGAATGAGAACCATACAACCCATCCCTTCAGATGCAGCTATATAAATCAGGAAATCTCTACTATATTCTAGAGGACTCAAGAGAGGTGTCAACACTAGGGATTTCTTAAGGGCATCAAAGGACTCATGGGCTCACTCATCCCATATAAACGGAGTATCTTTTTTCAAGAGAGGCATAAAACCCTCAGTGATGTTGGCATAGTTGGCATAGTTGGCTATAAAGCGATGCAATAAGTTATCTTTCCACTGTAAATCCTGAAGTTGACGCATACTATGCAGGGGAAGCAACTGAAGTATTTCCTCCACCTTCATCGGGTCGACCATGATCCCTTGCTTAGAAACTATAAATCCCAAAAGGAGGCATGAATTGATGTAAAAGATGCATTTAGGAGGGTTTAATAAAATATGACAATGATGACATCTTTCAAATACTAGCTAAAGATGGGCGAGATGATCAACCCTCTTGTGAGAGTGAGCAGTGAGGTCATCTAGATAAGCCTCAAATATATGTTTGAGGTCATGGAAAGAAAAGGTCATACCCTTCTAAAAAGTTTCTCTGACGTTTTTAAGGCCGAAAGACATTTTCTGGTATGCAAACGTACCCCAAGGAAAAATGAACATTTTCTTATGTTGATCCTCGGGTTTAATTTGGATCTGATTGTAGCCTAAAAATCCATTCATAAAAGAAATGATTTCACTCCCTGCACACTCATCAATAATCTGGTCAATAAATGGCATAGTGAAATTATCTTTAGAAGATAATTTATGTAGATCCTTGAAATCCATGCACATACAGATGGTTCCTTGCTTCTTATCCATAGGAATGGGATTGAATACCCATTCAGTCAAGGGAACAGGGTAGATGGAGCCAACATTAATTAGCTTCTACACCTATGCCTTAATGGCGAAGGCCTTCTTGGGATTCAAAGCTCTAAGCCATTGTCAAACTGGCTTAGCATTCATATAAGCCTTGAGTTCATGTTTGACAATTCTAGGGTCTATCCCTTTCATTTCTTCATATGACCAAGAAAACATGTCTCCTAATTCCTTAAGCAGATCAATGTAAATATGAATTTCTTCAGATGAAAAAATTGCACTGATATAATCGTTCTCATTAACCTTTCCAGGGGTTCGAGATATGTTGATCGCAATTGAAGGAGAGATATTATCCATGTTCACTTCAACATATATGTCATGCTTATCCAACATGACCAGGTTATGAACAACAATATCTCTCATGGCAGACCTAAACTCATCTCGTTGGATCCTTTCAAGATCTGAGAGGAAATATGATCTATGGTGAAGGTCCTCCCAAGGCTTTTCAGGACCATTCATGACATCTAATATCGCTTCATCTAATGGAAAAGTTATTTTGAGGAAATCATGTGAACTAGATGAGTTTACAGCCCATATGGGCTCTAGGACATGATCCACCTCTTCTGTCTGTGAAGAGGGAGGATCCGGGTCTACAACAAATTCCAGGATAGCTTGATATGAAATCTCGATTGCATATAATGAAATTTCTATTCTGATGTGTGAATTACCTTCATACGACATAGTCGGGGAAGGTAGAGTCCATGGGTCATCAAAATATGAAGTATGGAAAGAGACATACCTCAATGACAATGAGGATTCAACAAAAACAACATTAACATATGAGATTGGCATTGAGAAATTAAAGGTTCCCATCAAGGAAGGATACATTCTGACACCAATGTTCTTAGTTTCCTTATGAGAATTATCGACAATGGCAACCAAGGGTCCCACCGATGTAGAGGAACTGGAGCAGGAGAAAGATAATTGGTCGATTGTCAAAACCTTCCCTTCATGAGGAGATAATATAACTTGAAACAGTGATGACACGACAATTTTCATAGCATAAGTCAAATTACGCTCCAGTAAAAGATTGTAGTCAAGCAGTGCATCAACCACCTTGACCTCGACCACCACAGTCTTACCACCTAAGTGGACTTGAAGATAAGGGAGGATACCATGGGGTTTGAATGAACGCCCATCAAACACAGTTAACATAGTCATAGACTAATAAAGATGGGGATAGGAAATGGATTTCCAACAAGATAGGGACATCACAAACGCCAAATCACATTCATCGATGATAGTATTCTTAATAGTCATATCCATACATTACACATGGATTTAAAATTCCACATGGTAAGGTAAGCGAGGCTGGACATCTGTGACATTGAACTTGATAACTTTCGAGCCACTTTAGTCAAGAGCCCCCAACAAAGATAACAAGGCATTCCTTTGTGTTGGGAACATTTGGAGTACCTCCAAATATGACATCACACACGATGTTTGGCCCAAATATTTGACAATCGAGTAATTCTAGGAGGATCTGGCATTGGGTTTATGAGAAAAGCACTTAAGAACTCCTTTCAAAATGTGGGGCATAGGGTTAGTTTTATTGATCTACAAAGGTGTTTCTGGAGGGGGAGGCTCTGTACCCAAAGTAGGTTGTGGAGGACCATAATCATGAGTCTTAGTGGCTACTCTAACCTCATATCAAACCATATTCACGCATTTATGGATACCATCATGTGTCGATGGATTTTGACCTCCACCCAATGCATTTTCGGTGTTCAAGATTCCTAAGGCCACATTTTGATTATGCGGAAATGGATTAGTTAACAAAACAAGATGTTATGCTATAAGCCTCGAGGCTTCCTCTATATTAGGGCATAAATGGGTAAGGTGATCCTCTTTACACAACTTACATGGAAACTTCACTTTCCGCTTTTCTTTCTTTCCCTCACCAACATTGTTATCATACTTGTCATTATTTTGATTTTCCTTGTTCTTACTATTGTTTTTATTATTCCCACCCTTGCAATTATTATTTCTACCTTTACTCTTATTCCCTCTGGGCTGCTAGGTACCCTTCGGGTTCGTCGATTTCACAGAATGTACTTTCGGCGACTGGGTGGAAGGAGACAAAGTTGTGGCTTGTCCTGCTGCAGATTGGTTGAGAGACAATTTTTTATCTGATTCGTCACTTGGTCTACAGACTTGGAATTTGTTGAGCCTATAATTCCATAGGCATGGGGCCTAGGATTTTGTCTTGGATCATTATTCGATTGTGGCACATCAAGAATAATTTCATAGAGTATCCCCGATTGAGTGTATATAAGATCTAACTATTGGCATTTAAATATGGTCTCTTCCTTAGTTGTTAATATGAATGTAGAAACATGCTTTGAAATATATGGAAACATGGAATTAAGGAACCACTCCAAGAGAAACTCTAGAGGAATGATAGCTTTAATAAACCACTTTCTTCGACACCACTCTTGAATGTGATATGATATGTGGGTGGATTTTTCCTAAGGGAAAGCCGATAAAATCTCTATACCGACATCGTAACAAACTGACAATTGAAAGTGGTTGAGAGAAACGAAGATCAACTCAAGGAAATTTTGGTATGTTCCCCCTGGTAACTCGATGTACCATTTCTCAGCAACCCCCCTAAGGGTGCATTGAAACAGTCTCAAATGAACAAAATCATCATTAAGATAGTTCGACGAGCACCATAGGTGAAAAGTAGTAACATGATCGCCTGGATCTTTGCCACTCTTACCCTTGAAATTCGGAATGTCCGAGGGGATATTGGAAGGAACTAGGGGCTATGTCGAATCATGACACATGGGGTTGTTCATTAATTTTGACAGGTTTGGGAGATTCAGTGTGGCCAGGAAAGGGAGCCTTAGTTACGTCATATGAGACCATGCTCCCACAAAATACTGACTTTGAGAGACTGTAAGCTGAGGAGGGTTTTGGTAGACACCATGGCCCTGCCTGGTAGGATAATATCCCCCTCCTAACCAATTCATGAAAGGTTGTAAAGGAATCATCCCAGATGGGAATTATTATGAGGAAAAAGTGATATGATATAGATTACCCATGTGAGGATATACATTTCCCCTTGAAGAAGGAACTTCGTGTGGGGGGTTTCTTGTATTAGAAAATTGATCCCCCCTTGATTTCATACAAGAGGTTAGAGGAGGATTTTCCATAAGAAAATCATTCATGGGAACAATAATTGTGGAAGAAGGATAATTGAATGAGATATATGAAGTAGAAACACTACCCATTTGTCCATTCCATCCTTGAAAATTATAACTAGGATTGGGTCCGGAGGAAGGAGGATTCCAACCCCCTGTCGTAGTAAATGACTGAGGGATATGACCCCCACCAAACGGGAAAGTATTATAAGGAGGCGATGTGTCCCCTGGCCCAAAACTAGTATTGACATTAGATGTCAGAATGGAGGATGACATGTGCGAAGTCATATTCGACATACTAAAATAAAAAGGATTAGAGGCCAGAGGCATTGACTGAGAACTATAACTAGRAATCCCCATCGAAAAAGGTGTCAGGGGGARCAAATATCGATGATGATGAAGTCATACTACTCGAAAATATATAAGGATTCATCCCCATAGACTGAGATGAGCTCATGAATAGGGTAACACTAACTGAGGGAGTCACAGGAATCTAAGTAACTGATGATGAGGGAGTCACGAGGACTCCAATAACCACAWCGGAGGTTGGATTCGAAGGGTTTCTTGACACACTCACATATGAATTAGTACTCATGATGGGATTATTATGAGCCTAAGCGGAGAAGATTTATGTACCACATTTATTAAGTTTACGTCTTTTAGGATGAAACTTTCGTATYAGACCAAATTGTGGTAATTTATTCAAGAGTTTATGAGACCGGTGGGGAGGCTAGTCTCGCTCCACGATGACTCAAAAATTGTGATGCAAATAAAAATCCTAAGGCCAACTAATATACAATGAGCATACTCCTAAATAAAACTAGAGGCCAATGCATGCAAACAGGAAAGGGTGGATACAAAGGGGCCTCCCAAACTAAATAAGGTATGCCTCTCCCAGGAGGGGATTGAGACTCCCAAACAATAGAGAGGAGGTAATAGAATAATTTATAAGGATCCTCGTGTCCTTCATAGCATGATCAGTCAGACCCCTTTGAAGAGAATATCCTCCATAAAATATGTGTGTTGTCTGATCCCTATCTGACTCAGGATAACCACATAATAACCCCTACAAGTAACCTATGTGGATACCTAAGATAAGAAACTAAGGCCACCATGGTATAACCAATGATCGAGTGAAAAATCATATATCGGGTCCACCATATGGGTAGGGTAGCTAAGATTGAAGCTCAAGAAGCACAAAGGTACCCCAAGAACCCCCAAATACGAATAGAACACCATAAATATCTTCGATACTAGGAAGGTATTAGAGGGATATCTCTGCAACCAACTTCACGCAACATCGTGCTTAACTCCATTTTTAGTGGAGTCTCCCAACAACACCAATTATAAAATTGATTTCATCACTCACTGGACATACACCTATGTTGAGTTTTGCAATCTTGGAGAAGTTTACTCACAAAATATTATTCCAAGGTCATAAATCCTAAACTTGTTTGTGTACCCTAAAAGCTAAAATATTTCTAATCAATTTTAATTATTGAGAAATAATTTTAGTGTCTTCTGTTTACTCAAGAGGTATGGTCATGAAACTAATGGTGTTATGATTCAGCATGTTAAGAACCAAATATCAATATAACATAGAAAAACCTCAGAATAAGTACTCAATGCCTTGAAAAAGAGAGAAATTCAGATAATAAGCCTCTTTGAGGGGGCAACCTCCTTATGCCCACATAAATGTA
>ML781980.1:569504-589327 GCA_009831015.1 Picea engelmannii | reverse complement strand
TCATCTTGAGATGGTTCTTGTTCTTTTTCTTCTTCCTCTTCACAATCTATGTAGAATAATTTCTTCTCACCACACTTATGTCCCTTACTGTACTTGTTGTCACAATTAAAGCATAAACCTTTTTCTTTTCTTTCCTCCAATTGTTGAGGTGTCAACCTTATAGTTTGAGGTGTTATAGAAGAAGGAGCATTATTCTCTCCATAGATGTTGGGATTGGTCCTTCTAGTTGCCATAGCCATATTTTTACTTTCAACATTTCTTGCCACCTTAAATGCATTCTCCAATGATTTGGGTTCCCAAAGGCGAACTTCATGTTGAATGTTATCCTTTAAAGTTCCTATGAATACATCATTCAAGTGCTCATATGGAATATCTGTTACCTTTATATTCAATCTTTGGAAGTTCTCAATGTGCTCTATAACCAAACCCTTTTGCTTGAGATTTATCAATTGGCTAAAGAGGGTATTTGTCCTTGTATCCTCATAGTGTGGTATCATTTCTTCTGTGAAAATTGTCCAAGTGACGAGTGATTTGCGAGAACAAAGCCATTGATACCATACAAATTAATTAGGTTATAAATATAAAGAAGAAATTCGTACCTTTTTTGTATGTGGCACATTATGTAGATCAAAGAATTGCTCCATCTGAAGTATCCATGTGATTGGGTCCTTGCCATCAAACTTCCTCATATCGATCTTATGAATGTGGTTGGTATTCAACCCAAAGTTGGAATTTCTCCATTCTTCATTCACCTTCCTTGTGTCCTCATCATGAATTTCATGGGATACATTTTCACTTTCAGGTGTCCTCTCTATTATGAATTTTTTCAATCCTTCCATGATCTCCCCTTTTAAACCCTCCATCATCTCTTGTAGTTCATCTTTTTTTACTGTCTTATTTTGTAAACAATTTATGTCCCTACACATTTCTTCACCTTCATCAAGAGTCCATGTAGGATTATCTGGAGGCTTATTTGGTGTAGAAGTTCCCTTTTTGGGAGGCATGTTGGCAGGGTATCACTTTTGAACCTTGATTTTTAGGTGGTTATGCTAGACAATATTTCTTCTGTTGTATCTCCAAAGTTTTGGCCCTTCTGGGTATGCAACTTTATTTTTTTGTAGTTCTATGATATTTCTTCTCTGCAATTCCATAGGTCTGATCAAAATTGGATGTGCCAAGTGGAATTTATGGTAACTTCCCCACAACTTGATGATTTTTCTCCTTTCTGGGAGATGTCACTTGTATAGCGTTCCCCGCACAAAATAATTGATATAAAATTATGAAACTCATACCAGAAATACTACAGACTATCCACTATCCAATGCAACCAGTCTCACTCAATTTGGATACTCTAGGAAGAAGTTATGATTGTTTTATGTGGAACACCTTCTTGAGACTAGTCAATAGGACTAATCAGATACCCTATCTTCCACAAGGTGTATCTACAAATGTAAGACGACCCAGAATATGAAATTTTTAGCAATGATAACATACTAATTTATGTGAGTATCATATGGATTTAAGGTTCTGAAACGTTATAGAAAACATTTTATAGCAAAAAGTCCGCAATGACTCAATTCAGGATGATTCCAGAACCCTATCTTGCAGAGGATGTATCTCCAAAATTATAAGGCCTCAGGAGATGAAATTTTAACCCAATGTACCTTGATCTGTCTACTAAATATCCTCCACTCTGTTCCTTCTGAAACATTGTAGAAACAACATTATAGAGAAAATTCCAAGGTGTCTCAGATGTAGCACCGAAACCCCAAGGCCTTGAGCCTCTGATACCATATGTTAAGAACAAAATATCAATATAGCATAGAAAAACCTTAGAATAAGTACTCAATGCCTTGAAAAAGATAAAAATTCAAATAATAAGTCTCTTCAAGGGGGAAACCTCCTTATGCCCACATAAACATACAATTCCAAGATGATTCCAAATGAAAATGTCTCCTTGGTATATATAGGAGACTAGGAGGTATAATTACAACTAATGGAATAAAGATGACATAAATAAAATAACATTACTAATGTAATATGCCCCAATTAAGGGGTAATGATCCAATATTAGGGCTTAACAATGATATCCCATTGATTCTAGGTAGTTAAACACCAAATGTGTGCCCTTATAGAAATCTCGATTCCATTTTCCATTAAAAATGAAATTGGAAAGATATTTTAGGAATTGTCAGAGGAAGGAGTGATACATCCTATTACTAGCCCCTACTAGTCCTTGATGGTCATGATTTTGAAGAAACAAGGAAAGTAACACATGTTTCTGGAATTCCATGCCCTTAAAAAGTTGACAGTGTGAGTATTTAATTTATGTTCTCTATTTTTTGCATTTCATATTTTTCATAAAAAATTTAAGCGTAAAACCAATAATTAAAGAATCTGAGATCTAAAGGAAATTAACCTTCATAGTAAATATTTTATTATTTTGTTAGATCTGTTGTGAGGAACTATCCAATGGATTATCCACAATAGTTTACAGATCATTTGGTGATGGTTGACTATGGTTGATCCAGATGGATATTGGTGGCCACCCACCTATTCCAAATGGCTCCTCTTGACAGTTTTTAGTTGGACACATTTCTTTGTAATGATGAAATTTCTTTGTACTTGTGCATTTTACACTTCCGAGGCTATCTTGAATCCCTACACATCATCCAGGTGGATATTTGTGGCCTCCCACCTATTCTAATTGGCTTATTTTGGAAATTTTCATGTCAGTACATCTTTCTGTACTTCTAGGGCCATTTTGGGGCCCTAAACAATGTTGTTTTGTCTTTACACAGTCAAAATGTAGACGGAGTTAGATTTTGACGACATAATGTGTATCTCTTGAAAAAACCTTTCTAATAATCTATCACACGCATAAAATGGAGGTCGTATGCAAAATTTATGACCCCGGGAAGCTGAGGTACCAACTTACCCATCGAGGCCCACATAACTTTTGGCGTTTCATCTCATAGGGTTAGGTTTTTGGATGTCTAGAATTTTGGCATTCATGAGTAATGTTAAAAATTCCTCTTGAGCCTCATTGTAATCATTCTAATTAGATGGATGCATGTAGAAACCACATCTCTCTCAGAGATAGCTACCACCATTCGAGCAAGTTGTTTTGAGTTCTGCAGTTTTACAGTTTCAACCAAATTTGTTTATTCAATAGAAGTTATTATTCATTGGATATCTTTTGTTGTTATTCGTATCTATGTGTTATTATATTTAGTCCATTATTCATTTTTTTCCACTCATAAATTCAGATCAGTGGTATCAGAGTGGTCTGCTCTTCATTTTATTTTTCTTCATGCATGTCCTTGAGAAGATATGGGTACAAGAAGTTGGGACTCGAACCAGTCGATATTTTTCAAGATTGGCTGCACCGAGCCTGAAAACAATTCATGGGGGGTGGGAATAAATATGATGTAGCAAGAGATCCTTTTAAAGTATTTCTCAAGGAATCCCTTGCGAGACAAAAGAAAAAAATGATGGAGAAATTTGCATAGATCCTTCGGCGGTTTCCCACAAGAGACACATATTCATCAAGCGACCATGCAATCCCCATAAAGGTACAATTAAATTTTGATATTCCATTATTTGAAGGAATGATAGATGCAAATGCTGTAGATAAATGGATGAATCTTCTCGAAGGGTATTTTTCTGTTCACATTTTTTCGATAGGGAAACAATTACTTTTTCACTCCTCAAGGTTGTCCCCCATGTTAAGGAATGGTGGGATACTTACTCCGAGAAAAGGACCACAGAGTAATTTGAAATATTTGTGGTCACCCCCACATGGGATTCCATTAAAGAACAATACTACCCTGTTGGAAGCTATGAGGACTAGTACACAAGATGGAACACACTGTGTTAGGAAAGGGACCAGACAGTACCAGACTTCATCAATATTTTCCATAGCTTGTGCACCAAATTGGGTATCAAAGACTCTAAAAAACATTTGGTGCTCAAATACTGCGACTATTTTCATAGATACATTCAAACAAAAATGGATTTTTTGGACATTGCATCATTAGGTGCATCTTATAGATATGTTGTCAAGATCGAGCATAAATTTAAGAAGAAGAGGTGAGATTTTGGATCTAAAAAATCCTCACAACTGAATTAGGGAAAAGGTAGACCCAACCCACAAAAAAAGGAACGAAGAAATGATGGTCAGTCTCAAGACAACCAATCCAAGATGTAACCCAAGAAGGGTAATGAGAAGTCGAAGAAGGACACGGGAAAGTGGTATGAATACCATAAAATCCCTTTGCACAAAAATGAAGAATGTCACTCCAAGAAGTCATTGGTGGTCGATATGAAAGCTTCCGAGTTAGAGGCATATTCTAACTCCAAATCAAATCCATAAGGAGGGAAGTGGATTATCGATGTCGAACCCAATGCCACTGTCACTACCACCAAAGTGAAGCCAAGTTAGCCAGAAGATCCAGAGGAAGGGGAATGCCTCTTTCACTCACAGATGTAGGTAAATGTGGATCCACTTCATTTCATTGTCGATAGCGGTAGTCAAAAGAAAATGATCTCAGTAGAGGTCATCAAGCAACTAGACCTTTTGACGACATTGCACCCTCAACCCTACAACATCAGCTGGCTTCGCCAAGGAAGAAAACTCTACATCATCCAACAATGTCATCTTCCCTACGACATCAAGCCCTTCAAATATGAGGTATTGTGTGATATTTCTCCCCTTGAAGTTTGTGATGTCCTTTTAGGACAACCATATTTGTGGAAGCGACATGTTCTGTATGAGTCTATACCCCGTAGACTTATTATTACTCTAGGTAGACAATTATACAGGATACCAAAGGTAGCGATGCTTACCGCTATTTCTTTAATCTTTGATAAGAAATGCAGTAAGGTCATTTCACAGAACTGGGAATTTTGTCTTCTTTTTAATCCATGATCACAGTAACCAACTGTGGATTCTCCGGCAAATGAATTTGAAATTCCTCACCACAGAAATCTGAAAACAGTAAGAAGAAGGTCACTGCCACATCCATGACCTATACACAAAGACTCTCTTTGCAATAGAAGCAAGTGGATGGGATCATGGAAGAGTAAAAAGACATCTTCTCACCCACCAGGGTACCACTGCATTGCCAAGTCAAGCATCCAATTAATCTAACCGCTGGTACACCTTTTCCTATTGGACCAATCTATCATCTCTCACTGATGGAAAATGATGAAATCAAGTGTCATATCCAAGAGCTTCTTAAAAACGGGAACATTAGACCCAACTCCTCCTCTTATGGAAGCCTTATTGTACTAGTGCAGAAGAAGGATGAGACCCGGTGAATCTGCATTGATTACATAGCATGAAACAAAATCATAGTTAGAAACCAGTACCCAATTCACTGAATTGATCACCTTCTTTACCAACTCAAGCGGGCAAAGTTATTCAACAAGATTGACCTAAAGTCTATCTACCACCAGGTTCCCATCGAATCGACTGATGTATGGAAGATAACCTTCAAATCTAAAGAAGGTATTTTCGAATGGCTGGTCATGCCCTTTGTCTTAAAAAATGCACCAACAACTTTCATGAGGTTTATGGATGATGTATTAAGATACTTCACCAACTCTTTTGTGGTGGTATATCTAGATGACATCCTCATATTCAATAGAACTTGGGAGGAGCACATGCAACATATTCAATAGGTTTTTAGCACTTTGCGGCAACACAAGCTATATGCCAAGTTGAAAACATTACATTATGGGAAAGGAGACAATCATCCACATTGATCACAAGCCTTTGTAGTTCATACAGACATAGGGGAAGTTGCACAAAGACTTCCACAAAAATTGGTCCAAATACCTGCAGTTCTTCCATGTCAACATCAAGTATAAGACAGGAAGCACAAATCGTCTCACTAACTTCCTTAGTCAACCTCCTGTGGCTGCACTTACCACCATGCTCCATTTCTGTGGCCATGAGGCATCTGAGTGGCCCCGACTTTATAAGCGAGATACTGAATTCACCACCACCTATCATCTCTTGGGTATAGGTGTGAATGTCACCGATTTTCATATTCAATATGGAATGTTATGCCAACTAGGCCACCTCTGTGTTCCTACAAGTGATAATGCAATGATGATTTGGGAGGCTCACTACATTCGGATAGCAGGACATTTTGGCATGGAGAAAACTGTGGTTGTTATATAGAAACATTTTTATTGGAAAAAAATTCAACATGATGTTAGCAAGTATATCAGATCTTTCACTACCTGTGCCATTTCCAAGACAACCATAAATAAGAAAGGATTATACACCCCCCTTCCTACTCCTAAGAGGCCTTCGGAATCCATCTCGATGGATTACATGTATGGTCTTCCATCCACCAAGAAAGGCAATGATTGTGTATTTGTGGTGGTTGATCAGTTTTCGAAGATATCCATTCTCACAGTTTGCAAGAAGAGAATCATAGTGGTATATACTACCAATCTCTTCTTCCAATGAGTGTGGGTCCATTTTGGGATACCGTAGACCATCATATCTGATCGGGACAACATGTTCCTCAACAGATTTTGGTCGAGTCTCTGGTCACTGTTGGAAACCAAGATGACTAAATCCACTTCTTTCCACCCTCAAATCGATGACCAAACATAGGTCATTAAGTAGATGATTGTGCACATCCTGCACATGTATAACTCTAAGAATATGTGTACATGGGATGATAGTCTTCCCTATGTTCAACACAACTACAACAGGGCTCTCCATAGCTCCCCCAACCATAACCCATTTCAAGTGGGGCCGCGATTCCAACCCTTGGGTCCCATTGATGTTGCAATACCTCTTGCAACCACATAGATATACTCTCCCATTCTCAGTCTGAGGCCAAAAAATCCACCAGATACATTGAGTGGATTCAACATATCCACCAACATGTCCATGAGATTTTGTAGAAATCCAATGCTAAGTATAAGCAGTGCCATGATCAACATCATGTACCATATGAGTTTTAGATGGGAGACAAGGTATGGTTACATTTGTAGAAATAATGCTTTATAGGGCCCCATAGGAAGATCAATCCACTTCTCTATGGGACTTACACTATCACCAAGGCTATGGGTGAGAATTCTTTTGAGCTAAACACTCCCCCCTTCCTTGGCTTGCACCCAGTGTTCAATGTCGATCTCCTCTGACCATATTTTCCACAATTATTAGACACCTTGGAGATCGCAGAATATTTGAAACCAATAGAGCTCAACCTCGACTGCATGGAACAAACATCTACTGGTCAGATAATGGACAAACAAATCAAGGGAACTCGCCAACAAAGGATCCAACTTTATCGGGTTGTTAAGGTAGGGAAACTCCTACACCAAGGAAAGTGGCTCACCTGTGTCCAAATTTTGTATAAATTTCCTCACCTAATGGGGGTACTCACACAATGGATACTATTTCTTCCTAAGGGGCGAGGACTGATCCAGGTGGATATTGGTGTCCACCCATCTATTCCAACTGGCTCCTCTTGACAGTTTTTAGTTCAACACATTTCTTTGTAATGATGAAATTTCTTTGTAATTATGGGGTCTGTACTTCTGAGGCTATCCTGAATCCCTACACAACATCCATTTTGATATTGGTGGCCACCCACCTATTCCAAATTGCTTATTTTGGAAGTTTTCATGTCAATACATCTTTTTGTACTTCCAGGGCCATTTTGGGGCCCTAAACAATGTTTTTTTTTTAATTAATTGTCTTTCCATAGTCAAACCATAGAAAACTTTAGAGTTTGATATCATAATGTGTGTTTCTTGAAAACACCTTTCCAATGGGCTATCACATGCCTAAAACAGAGGTCGTATGCAAAAGTTACAACTCCGAGAAGTTGAGGTATCAACTTACCCATCGCGACCCACATAAATTTTGGCATTTCATCTCCTAGGGTTAGATTTTTGGATGTCTAGGGTTTTGGACTTCATTAGTAATGTTAAAAGGGTCTATGGAGCCTCATTTTAATAATTCTTCTCATACAGATGCGTGTAGCAACCACATCTCTTCTCAGAGATAACTACTAGCATTCAAGGAAGTTGTTTTCAGTTATTTAGTTTTATAGTTTCATCCTATTTTATTTTTTCAATAGAAGTTATTGTTCACTGGATATCTGTTGTTTTTCTCTTCATCTTTGTGTTATTGTATTCAATCCTTTTCACTCATAAATCCAGATGAATGGTTGATAATGGTTATGGTGTATTGAGATGTTTCTCAATATTTATATAACATTGAAGCATTCACATTCACAAACTTATTTCAAATTGTTGCACATGTGGTTGTTGGTATTTATATTGGATTGAGATGTTCCTCAATGCTTATTTCACATTGAATCATTCACATTCACAAACTTATTTCAAATTTCTACACATGCCTATATGGTAATTTTTCATTGTGACTTTCAACAAAAGTTATGTTGCATTGAATTTGGTTGGTGATGGTTGACAATGGATATGTTTTATTGTGATATTCCTCAATGGTTCTGTCACATTGAAAAATTCATTTTGGTTGACTCATTTTGAATTCATACATTCATGAATGGTCATGTCTCATTGTGTTGATCAAACATGATGTCACAATGTGGCGTTCATTAAGGGTTTTTTTGTATTGCAACATCCATCAAGGGTTATGTTGGATTGTGACATTCTTAATGGTTATTTTAGATTGCAACATTCATCTTGTAGTGTTAATGGCTATGTCGTGTTGTAGTTTTAATAAAATATCATGTCACATTGTGGTGTTTATTAATGGTTTTGTCACATGTGACATTCATTAATTGTGATGTCACATTGTGACGTTCATTAACGATTTGGTTGCATTGCAACATTCATTGAGGGTTATGTTAGGTTGTGACATTATTCAATGGTTATGTCAAATTTTGACATTAATTTTGGATTAATTCATGTTAAATTTATACATTCTTTAATATTTATGTTGTATTGCAACATTCATCAAGGGTTATGTTGCATTGAGTTATGTTAAATTGCAACATTCATCTTCATTGACTTATGCCAAATTATTGTGTTCCCAATCAAAAATGATTATTTTGCATTGTGACGGTCATCAGGGCTATGACACACTAAGTTTAGTTGAATTTGGTTGGCCATTGTTAATTATGGTTCATTGTGGTGTTTGATTGTGTTTGGCCAAGGTTAATGGTTTAATAATATTATTAATAGTTATGCCACATTGCAAAGATTGTCAAAGGTGATGTCACATTGCAACATTGTCTAAGGTTTTTGTCGCAATACAACAATTTTATTGGTTTATGTTGGATCACAATGTTCCAATTGTAGGATTAAACCACACTCCAAGATCTAATTGTGAGTAGGAAATAGTACACTAGTTCATTGCAAAAATAAGAGAGGAGAGAGAGAAATAGAATCAATATTCACACATAAGAGACTAAGAAGCCAACTTGAATCACATTGTATTAATCGTTGATCATGAGTACAATATATATAAATATCCACAAGAGGAGTAATGCACACTAGGTTGAGCTTGTAGTGCATGGACATCTAATAAAAAAAAAAAATTCCCTTTTAGTATAAGTTAACTAGCCATAAATGGTTAGGTATGCATAAATGGAATTTTTCATGCACAAGTGAGAACTCATGCATGTATAACTTGGCTCCATGACTAATAATATACCTAAATAATTAAGGAGAAGTGACCACTTATATAGGAGAATAGAATTCTCACTTAAGTGCACTCTCTATCCATGAAATGTCTATTATCTCCTAAAATCAAGGAATGAAGCGCTCTTCCTCCTAGAAAATAGGAATTAACCTATTGTTGGTTTATGTGCCCATGGTTTTGGAAACCTATGGTATTTTCCCATGATATTACAAATAGGAATCCACTTTCTAAAAATATGCTTTATGTAAATAGAAGTCCTCCCAAAGAGTATGAAAATGTGAATGTACTCCAATACCCCACTGAAGAACAACTAGGGTGTGCACAATGAATGACTCCCAAAAATTTGAAGCCATGTTAGGTACTCATGTACAAGTATATATTCATAAAAAATGAACAAAAGTGAGGTAAATAAGGGAAAATGAGTGGGAACAAAACCCGCCCTCAAAATATGTGTTAGACAACTGAGAGGCGGGGGGGTGGGTGAATCAATTGTTACTGTGCTTAAACAATTATGCCCATTTTAAACTCATTACAGAACACTCAATGATGATCACAATAATTCATGGAAGTAAGCAATAAAGTATTCAACATCAATCACACACATGAAGTATACATAAACATATGTTTCTGAGGAAACCCATAAAGGGAGAAAACCTCTTCTTCTTCAAATGATAGGCATTATTTTTATTTTCTGTACATCATCTATTTTTGAGAACCAACTCAATGTGAGGATACCACCTTTGTTTTACAAGCTGCAACTTGCTGAGAGCACCAACTCTCTGGTTTCTGTAGCACCCACTAGAAGGAAGCACCAACTCCTTGAGTGTTCTAGCACCAACTCGATGGAAGAAACAACTTCCAGTCACACAAGCACCCACTTGTACAACAATAGTTCTCCCTTGCACCACTCTACCACCCTGGTTTTTCGGGCTGCAACCAAATGGAAGCTACAACTCCCTGTGTTCAAGAACCCACTTGAAACTCTGAGGACAACAGTCCTCCCTAGCACCACCCTACCACCCTGAGATATAAATATTTTCTTTCTGAAATTTATTACAGTGATATAGTATTTATCAATGGCTTACCAGTCTCATCACTGTTCAACTACACTAGTCTGCTCTGCCTACATTAGTGTGTTCCTGCTCGCATATTCTTGCGCTTAATTTTTCATACAGTTTACTGTTTTCACCATTTCTGCTATGTCCAACTTATGTTCTTCATCTCTACATATTTCATGCTTTGTTCCTGCTGTCTTCTTGATCACATATAGTTCAACTTGTTTTACCAAGAAACAAAAACCTGCCTCTGTCACGACATGTTTCCTTTATTCCTTATCTCATCATCTGTTACACTCCAAATCTCCAATGCCCATGTCAGGATTCTCAGAACGCTCAAGATCCATGATTCCAATGCCCCAGATTAATGATTCAGTTAGTTTAACTGAATCATAACTGATCAAGAAACCACAAAGTGAAACAACAACCCTTCGATCAGATTCGGTTTGATCAACACCGTTGGATTATACACACGGAGGATTTTTAACATTTCAATGCGTAACCTCCGATGTGGAGCCTAGCAACGCTAACTCCTTCCCCTATCTTCCATTGATGTGACCTTGGGCGATGCTATCATGTAACCATGCAAATGCGGGCACGACCAAAGGTGGTTTGAGATCTAAAACCGTGGTTTTGATTGCAACCTGCCTTCAGAAAGTTAACTTTCGATCAATTTCTGGTCCCGCAATCAGACGTGATCGTCGATCTCGCGGTCTCTGACAGATTCCTTCGATCAATGCCTCCAATCTATCGTCTTTCCTTCCTCTTCTTTGGATCCACCCCGTCCTAAGTCTTAACGACCAAGTGATGTGTGGCCCTCCAAACCGACAGATGAGATCAATTTCTCCTTTCGGGCTTCAAGAGTCTTGATTCTCAAACTCCTTTTTCTCTGCGGTGCTTCCACCCAAAATTCATGATCTATGGACACGTGGTGTTACCCATGATTTTGGTCAATCTTGATGATGGTATACTCAGGCTCCTCATAAGAAGTTTCTCCTGAGAAAAGTGACATTCATCTCTTCCCAGAAAACATACTTTTGAAGAGAGTTCGCAAGTTGCTCATATCCTAGGGTGCGAGAATGACCCATTCTCACAGGTTGCCTTAAGCTAGGGTGTGAACTTCTCGCACTGTGCTACATAGATAGGGTGCGAACTTGCTCTCAAGGTTGGAAAAAGATGAAGTCTAGATGGTTCTAGAAGGGAATCTTCTAGAAGAATGGGTTGGCATTCAAATGGTTATCCTTTTACTGGTTTCCCTGATATTGTGGGATCATTCTTATCCAAGTAACCACCTCATTCTCTCCTATATATTGATGGAATTCTCATGGAAAAGGTTAAGCAAGATTCATTGGGGAATTAGTGAAAGAATTGTGTGAAGGACTTAGCTTGAACAAGAGCTTGGAGACTCTAGCAAGTCTATCAAGAAGGATTTGATCTTCTTCATACAAGGGTCGAGGAAGTGTGTGTGTGTTGGAGCCAAGAGCCACTGAAAGGAAGCTTACGACGTCAAGGCGATGATGTTGTATCTTCTACTTTCGATTAATATGATACAGTGGCATGTCCTTTTACCATAAAGTCATTCTCACTTTATTGTGTAATTCCTTGATCATACACATAAGTTGACAGTTGAATATATTTTTCCATCTTCACTTTGGTTGGTTTGTGTCGTCTTGATCTTGACCTCACGAGAGCACTAGAGTGAAGCGGGAGCAACATAGACCTTAGGAAGCGATACAAAGGTATGTTACTTGTTCCTCCCTACTAGCTAATTCAATGGTCAAAACTTAGGGAAAGAGTCATGTCCTATCCTGTTTTGTTCTAGATCCAGGTGGATCTAGGGAGATCTATTAGTGTCTGCACCTACCGATTAGTCTGATAACAAAATTGGCGACTCCACTAGGGAAATAACCCGTTTTCTTTGTGGTTTTTGGTATTTTTCCTTAGCCATTTGTTCTTGCTTTACCTTTCTCCATTCATATCAATCTCTGAGTCTTCAGGATACCCTGATAGACCCTCTGGGTCCAGAGGCCTCATCAATTTTTTTGTCTTTTTCCAAAAATTTGCTTAGTTACAGACATTCTCGCACTGCACTCCACAGTGGCCTGCGAGAATCTATTGAGTTCGCACTTTTCTTTTAGGTCCAGTGCGAGGTTCTCGCACTCTGCTCAAAGTTGGCCTGCGAGAATGACCCATTCTCGCACTGTGTAATACTGCTAGCCTGCGAACCCTCTTTTCAAAATTTTGGATTTGAGATTTTTGCATTCTCAGCTGCCCAGATCAGTATAGGTGCCTGAAAAGAGATTCTTGGACCATTGGTTGATGTTTTCTTTTCTTCGTTTTTGTGCACAAATGGTCTTAGGAAATCAAAGGCTTTTACTGTCACTGTTTCTTGACTTTTCTCTGCAAAGATATACTCTCTGATTTTGGCAAAGATATACTCTCTGATTTTTGCATCCACATGTTGAAGGTGTTCCTCCCATGTCCTGCTATAAATGAGAAAATCATAAAAAAATACCAAAATATGCTTCCTTAACTTCTTGTTGAAGACATGGTTCATACAATATTGGAATGTGGATGGGGAACTGCTTAACCCGAAGGGCATTACCAAGAACTCATAATGACCATAATGACCCCTGAAAGAAGTTTTTGGGATGTCCTCCTCCCTCATATTGATTTGATGGTAGCCAAAGTGTAGGTCAAATTTTGTGAAATAGACAACCCCATGCAGGTCAGCCAACAACTCATCAATCCTGGGTATAGGATACCTGCTTTTGATTGTTTTTTTATTCAAATCCCGGATGTCAATGCACATGTGCATAGTTCCATCTTTTTTCTTGACCAGCACTACTAAAGAAGAAAAAGGGCTTGATCTCGGCCTGATGTGCCCCATGTCCAAAAGATCTTTGATGGCTTTCTCTATCTCGTCTTTATACTTCTTCGGATGCCTGTATGGTGTGGTAATGACTGGTTTATCTCCTGCCTCTAACTCAATGATGTGCTCAAACCCCCCTGTTTGGTGGAACCCCTGGAGGAATCGGTCCAAACACTTTGTTGTGTTTGTCAATGATCTCCTGGATTTCTAGAGTGTAGTGGACCTTACCCTGTTCATCCACATGTGCCGAAATCCTACATTCAGTTGCATACACTATATCCTCTCTCTTGAAGATGGCTTCCATCCTCTTGGTTGTAACTACCTTGGAAAAATTACCTATCATGCCATGTAGCAATACCTTTCGTCCACCCTCCTCTGTAAAATACATCTCCATGGTCTTGTAGTTAGTGGTGATAGGCCCCAACATACTGAGCCATTGAACTCCAAGGATTATGTTAGTGTTCGAAAGGTCCATCACATAGACATATTGTATAAGCTCATGCCTACCTAATGTAAGCTTCATACCTGGAATGTACCTATCACAGGACATAGTGCTTCCACCTGCTACCTCCACCTTGAACCCCTCAAATTCAACCGTGGGTATATTGTTCCTTCGCAACAATGTTGAGTCAATGAAGTTGTGAGAAGATCCCCCATAAATCAATACTAATACCTTCCTCAATTGAAATACTCATCTCATCCTGAAGGTGTTATATTTGGGCACCCCGCTGATATATGCCAAGGTGGCTTTCCCTTCAGCCATACTGTCATGTCCTGTGATCTCCTCCTCTGTTGTCTCTGTGGTTTCGGCCTCCATGTTTTGTATCTAGCCGGAATCTTCCTCTTCCTCATTGTTTGAAGTCACCTCTATGTAGTGCACTTGGCCATGGCCCATGCACTTGTGTGATGGTTTTCAGGGCTCTTTGCAAGGGAAGCAAAGTTCCTTCCTTCTCAGTTCCCTCCTGGTGTTCTCATCCATTCTGCCAAGGCCCCTGTCAAATCCCTTGGGTCACGTCCTCCTAGGTTCATTGGAATCCTGTGATCTCTTCATCCACTGTTAAGAGGTGGTCTAGGCACAAATTTTTGTTTGGCAACTGGTCCTAGGTCCCTCGTCCTCCAAATGAAATCCTGTAGGTTGGTAGGCTTAAAATCCTTTACCCAACCCTTCAAGGGTTCCATCAACCCTTCAGTGAAGAGCATCATGAGTTTGGTTGGTGATATATCCTCCACCATGACTTCTAGCCTCTAGAATTATTCAATGTATACCTTTATTGCTCTTGATTGCTTGAGCTATGTGAGCTCCCATAAGTGCAGTTCAGGATCCCCCTGATCAAATCTGTCAATGAGCCTCTGAGTGAAATCTGTGTAGGTCACTATCTGATTGTGGCCTAGTGTGGTGAGTCCATGATACCACCAATCACGAGCCTTTCCATCCAAGCACATAGTGGCAAATTTGATGGCTTCCATATCCCTCATGGCATTAAGCTTCAGATAAGTGTCCATCTTTTGTACCCATGCTTGCGTTGTTATCTTGGTAGTACCATCAAAGTATGGGATCTCCATCTTCCATGCTCTTTGTTCAAACTCATAGTTGCTTATGTGGTTCGGCCTGGGCTTGTTTCTGAACTTGAGTTGGAGGTATTGATCCAAGGACATCTGCCTCTGGATTATCATATCCAAGTCATGGTACTCCCTGGTGCACTATGCCATCTACTCAACAAAATCATCCACCTGCTCATGTTGTATTTGTTCATCTGTTAGTGTGGGAAAGTAAGGTATAGGGGTAGCCCTGCTACCCATCTGTCCATGTGACGTACCCCCTCCATGGATTCCCTCGGACCTAGGAGCCTTCTCTGGATTATACCTATTTCCTCCATGGGATCCACCAACCTCTCTACTTCCATATGTCTCAGGGTCTTTCCCTTGATGAGTCATCTGCATCAATAGCTGGGTTATCCGAGTCTGGTTCTCATCAATCTTCCTCAGATTTCCATCTACCTTCTTCAAGGTCTCAGTGATCTCGGTTTTCCCCTTCCGGTTTGTCTCCTAGATTTCTTGTAAGTGATGGACCATGTTGCTTTCTGTAAGTTTTAGGGTTTTATGGAATTCAACTGCCAAGTAAGCCAAGCCTTGTAGCTCATGGTCATCTCCTGAACCCTCCATTTCAGCTTCTATTTCACTGGTCTGCTTCTTCCTTCTTCCCATAAAGATACCACTGTACCTCTGCATGCGCCAATCCTCATAGGCTTTGGAGGATCAGAGCTTTGATACCACTATAATGTTCCCAAGCCAATGTCTTTCTTGGAAACACTAACTAACCATTGATTTGATTGTTTACTGTTGTGCATGTAGGTTAGCCATGAACATTTCGGTCTTAGGGTATATTCAATTATTCAGCCACAATTATACAAGAATCATTTCAACATATGAAGATCTTCAATGATACACAAGAATGGAACCACAAACAAGATCTAAACTTTATTATAAGAAATCAAGCACCTGATACAAATAGAGAAGAAGATCTGGAATAGCTTCAGATGGTTTCAAAAAAGTAATATGAGCTCGATATAAAATGCTCCCGGAGATACAAGGTAAGCCTCCCAAAGGTTGTAATAGAAGATGAACGCTCCAATATAAAATTAGGGTTTAGCCTAATCCTCAAGTTGTTGGTACGACCTACTGAAGACAATGGAGACCAAGGGTTCGGCCCTCCTAAAGATGAAGACCCCCAAATGCTGCTAAAATCCTTCTAGTGATAGATCAGAGCAATGATAGCCTCCTCCTAAAGTATGGAGCTCAAACACTAAAGCCTCCTCCTCAAACTGTAGAAACCCCAAACTGGTACGACCCTCCTGAGACCCTGAATATGGCGAATAATTCGACCTAGCTAAAAAAGGGCTCTGAATCCACTGAAACTCTCTAGGATGATAGATTGGATAGTCACAACCCCCTTAGAGAAGTTCCAATGTCATATTTGGGCTATGACCTTCTAGATCTCAAAAACATTGAATCACCAAATCGTCCTCTACCTCCCAAAACCGTCCCATCCTGCAGAAAATGATAGGGACGTGATAACTCCTCAAAGAAGCCTCCAAACTAATGAGCAAGGGCCTGCAAGAAAAACCCTAATGCTGAAATCTCCCAAGGATTCCTCAATAGGATGGATCGAACTCCTCTTCAACAACTGGTGCACCCCTGTTGGAAAACCCTAACTGGTATGACCCTGTTGATCTTCGTGAATAGATGAAAGATGTAGAATGGTGTGGGTGGATTATTTCATCCCTAAGACCAAGCTTGGAACAAGTGAGTGGGATCTTTCACCACTGAGTTGTTCTCTAGGGTTTGTAATATCAAAACCCTCAAAACTGTATGCTCAAGAGCATCAACAAGAAAAATACCAAATATCCAAGATGAAATGAGAGGTGCACCCTAACCTTCTCTTTATACTTTTTTTGTTTCTCTGTTGAGTTAAGTTAACCCCTAGGGTTAACTCCTAACTCAACCTCCAACTCTTCTATTCCTTCATTGAGTTACCCTTTTTACTCTTTTTACCTTTTCAGTAAGTCAACTTAAAAATATAACATTAGTTTGGTTGACTTTTCCCCTTTGTGTGAGACTATGGTCTAGTTCGGATGCCTAGACCACTAAGTCTTCCCAAACCTCTTCATCAAGAGGTGGGGGACATTACACTCTTCGACACTTAGTCAAAATCTCGACCTGTGCACACCTTACAACAGGTTCTTTTCCACACTCGACTTCTACATGGATGTTTTCACACTCTTTGCGATTGTTCTTCAACAACTTCTTTCTTTTGTGACTAAAGTTGCACTACTCCTCCTAAGATTTCGAGTCTGAAAACTCTCACTCCTTGCAGACGTCTATGCACTCCTTGCATATACAAGTTCGTGCTATCTCTTCTGAGCTTATGATTCACAACATACTCTGCCAACACACTCCTTGCAGATGCTATGCACTCCTTGCACTCGCTCGTAGAAGAGAAACAACTGAAACTTATTCACACTTCATAGTGACTCATACATTCAACCATGTAAATGCATGCGCAGATATAGGAACAAGAAATAACAAAGAATAAAACAAAAAATTCTACCATTCACTCATTCAGATAGACGCAACGACAACATACATTTAGGACAATGTTCCTCTGTTATATTCATTCAACTGAAAATTGCATACATTCATACACTACTTCTGCGTAGCTCTCAAATCCTGGCTATAATGGCAATGGCTCTTGATCAAAAGAGTGACAACAACAAGTATAATGGAAATCTACACACTAGATTCAACGGCCTCTTCTCGGAAACAATGCAAAGCTATATACAAGGGGTGCTCTTAGAGCCTTTCCCTCCAACTACTCTATGCTATCCTATCAAAATAAAAGCTTTCAACTACTTAACATTTATTTCAATAAATATTTGAGTCAAACAGATAATAGCGAACGCTCCAGATCTGTACTGCAATCCTTCACATTAAAGAAAAGTGCATTCCCTCATCGATCTTATGCGATGGCTTAGCCTTCAATCATTAAAGATTTTCATAACTCAATTTTTTTTTCAGATATTACATTAATACACCAACTTTGGAATTCAAAATATTTCAAAATGCGTGCTAGTGCGCACAACTATCTTCCACTTGTGCTTTACTGGCGATGATCATGCATTATATGACATCCTCGTACTCAAGTTGCACATATATATGAAATTTGCAATAATTCTCATGCTAATGGGATGGCATCAACATACAATGATTCATCCTAAAAAACTATTTGAAAATACCAACCAAACCTTCATTTTGCTTAATAATTACATGTCCATTTTAAATTTGATTACATTCTATAAAACGCTTGAAGTTAAGATTTTTAGTCATTGCAAATTAATGGCTAATATTTACATATCCATTTTAAATTTGATTGCATTTTATAAAAGGCTTAAGTTAAGATTTTTAGTCATTGCAAACGAATATATAAAAGTTCCATTTTGTCCATATTACTCTCATGAGAATGCCAAAATTATCTTTGTCACACCCTATTTGAAATTCATCCCTCTCCTAGTATTTCCAAACTCTTTATTGTTAACTTTAAATGGAATTTCATATTTTTATTACCCAATTATATATATATATATATATATGATTTTTATACAAATTAAAGTAAATATGTTTTTTATACCAATTAAATTATATTACCCAATTCTATGAATCTATTAAGACATCTTGACTTTACGTTAAATCATAAAATTGTAATAGATGGTGACTCATAGATTGTCGATAGCTAATATGATTTTTATACAAATTAAAGTAAATATGTTTTTTATACCAATTAAATTATATTACCCAATTCTATGAATCTATTAAGACATCTTGACTTTATGTTAAATCATAAAATTGTAATAGATGGTGACTCATAGATTGTCGATAGCTAACCTTATAATGGTAATTAGTCAAATTTTAACCTAATCTAAATTTTATAATGATAGTTAATAAAATTGAGGTATACAAGTTATAAATTTGACTTTGGACTTTGCAGGGCGAAGTTCTCTATATACCATGGTTGAACGAGGACATTGTTTTGCATATATTCGAGCGGTAGCAAGTGGAGGTGGTGGTTTTCCCATACACACTCGAAACCATTATGAATCAATGATGGGTTAATAAATTTAATAAGTTATACAGTTAATGATGGGTTAATAAGTTCTAGAGTTAATAATATTTGTGAAATATTTTAAGATGATATATTTGGAAATTTAACATTATATATATTTTTTCAAGTGAAATTAGAATACTTTTTTCACATTGTGTGACTAACAAAAAGCATAGAAACTCATGTTTGACTTTAGAACAATTAAACTAGTTTTTGAAACTAAATTTAATACACATATATAAACACTTTTAACTAAAAAGATATAATACAATTTATTATTATTATTTTTTTAAATATGTCATGTAAAATTGAAATGATGAATTTAACACTTTGAAGGAGATATTTTATTTCTAACATTATATCTTAGTTGAGAATACTATTTCTCTGCGGTTTTTACGTTTAATCTTTGCAGTTTTTCTCGGTGTCTCGGTGAGGGGAACTTCTTTACGGTTTTCAGAATGCTCTTTGCAATTTTGATAATTTTTAGTTCCACTTGAGAGTATTCTTAAATTATTTATGAATTCTTCAACCAACTTAGCACCTCGTTACTTTGATTCAATTTTAATTCAAAATATATTT
>ML781980.1:549011-559070 GCA_009831015.1 Picea engelmannii | reverse complement strand
AATAAAAAAATGTTTTTCAATTCAACAAATTAATAAATAAAATTAATATAAAATCAAAAATCATTAATATAATATAATAACATTTATCATTTTGATGACATAGAAATTTACCATCATGTTAGGAAATGTATCAATTTTTAAAAACTTTTTGGAAAGTCAATCGTTTCTAATGAGATTGTGATTTTAGAGACATTCAACTCTGATGATTAGATTTTAAATTTATTAAACTAAATTATAGTGATTTGTATATTTATTAGTTAATTAACAAACATAAATGATGTATGATTTAAATGGTAAATTTAATAAATTATATGATAATGATTTAAATTTTTTTATTTATTAGTCAATAAACAAAAAAAAATAATCATATATAATTTAAATCTAATAATAAATTGAGATAATATTTAATAATAATAATAATCTATTTTTGTTTATTGTGAACATTTATGGAGGTATACATATCCTACCCCTCTATAGATTTCAACATGTGATCTCTTAAGAGGAAATAAATGTTCTTAACCATTAAGTCCAATCATATACAAGTATACATTATGCTTCACCTTTAAAAAATGCAACTTATATGTAATGTGGTACATGATCAATTATTAAAAAATATGAAAATTAATTCTTTACATTGAAATTGAATTTGATTTTCAAATATAGAGGGGGGGTTGAATCTATACTAGACAGTTCAATTTCTTTTTCTTCTAAAGGCTGCTTCATACACTTTTATATTTTGATTGCAGACAATATTATGATAAGTAAATTGAGAATATATCAAAGTATTAATTAACACATTCACAGTACATAGAGATTTGAGGTGGAAATCCAGATTGAGAGAAAACCACTTGACACTTTTTCACCAATAAATATCAATTCATTTTTAAACAACTATGTGAGGACACCAATCCTCTGTAGGCACCAACCTACAATTAGATGATGACACCAATTCTTTGTAGGAACCAACCTACAAATAGATGAGGACATCAATCCTCTTGATCACCAACTCAATGACTTCAGGGACCAACCTTAGCAACCAATCTTATAGAAACTTCCAGTCTTCATTTCTTCTCCATGCAGTTCATGAGATATGAACTTTGCTCCTCTTGCTCATTGTTTTAGACCCCTGAATTACACCATCACACACACGTCCACTCTCAAAGTGATCCTTTTCATTCATTCATCGCTATCTATATATATATACCATGTTTTTGACCCCAAAATAATACGTCCACAAGGTCGACTACAAATTTTATGTTTTCCATTAAATCGGGGTGGCTTACTAGCATGGATAACATCACTCAACAACCAATGGATTAGAATCTAGGAGTGATCTCATCTGTTGATCTTGTTATGTCCATATAATACAAATCCAACACAGAATGATCATCTGATCATTTTTTTGATAGATCGTCATCATCCAATTTGGTCTCAGTTCACCAATTGATCTCCATCGTTGATATTGTTTACGCGTTCCCCAGATATCGATACTTATTGAGTCACCATGGCATCAGTCCCACAAGCCTTTTACTTGGTACCTATACTTCTATTTGGGTCGGCATCCAAGATTCAACATGATGTATGTGTTGGGTCCCATTGTCGATGGATTTTCTCTGAGATACATGGCTCAATATGGATTATTGATCCTAAAGTTTATTAATGATCAACAATAATGATACAAAATTCAATGGCTATATATTATCAATCATTGATCTAGTGGGGATCATGGATTTGGACTATTGATTGTTATTAATCATAACTTGATACAAATAGTGTGGCCAGGATAGAACTTGATGTCATCCTGATGTATCTTTTCATTGGGACGTCGGGACTTATTACAACCTCCAACACTAAAACACTTCGACGACCACAGTCCACTGCGACGAGGGACATTGATATTTGGATTTGAATATTTAATCTCCATTGTCCCATTTTTAATGTTTCTATAAAGGTTTTCCTGGGTGGGCCACACCAGAACAATGTATGGAACCACGTAGACAAGTAAATGGATGCCACGTATTTTATGCCACCGGACCGTGGAGTCTCATACCTCCTCAAGTTAATCTCCTTGTACCTTGCAGATACACACTAATCCTACACCGTTGATTTTCCACTCCAATCAATGTTTAGATCTTGATTTATGGATCGCCTTTAATATTTCGACGATATCAATTAGATATTGATCACCATTGATCCTATTGTGATCGATGATGGATCATTATCCTCCTTATAATGATTATCCTTGCCATTCCCATTATTCCACGTATTTCAAATATCGAGACTTTTATGCCTTCCAATTCCTTAGAAACTCCACTTCCCACAGTTCATCATAACAAGAACCATTGATTTGGTGGCTCGTTCATCTATTATCCACCATTGGTTGTTTAACTATCCCAAAGATTCATGGTTACCACTCGTTAATAATATCAATGGATAATTTTTAACCCTTATTAATCTGAAGGTTAATTGCTACTTATCCCATTGACAGTAATGCTTAAATATCTCACATGTCTATCGCCCAGTATAATTGTCCTCTATCGATATGGATATAAAATGGATGGCTAGATCTCTTCTCACCATTGGTTGTCAGGGTTTTTACATAATCCTTTTACTTCGATCCAACGACTTATATTAATCAATGGAATGATCTGACGGTTGTTTTTTCTTGATGCTTACAAAATATTTTTGACATAATCATTTTAATTTGATCCAGCAAATTCTATTCATCAATGGAATGACATGACAATTGTTTTTTATTGATGCTTACAAAATATTTTTGAACTCTATTTCACCTTGCACATAGAACAATATTCGATCTTTGTTCATCCACAATTTCAAATGATTCAATTATGGATTCAAATGATCTGGTATTGCCTTGAAGGCATCGATCTCTTGGATGAATGATGATCAATTACAGTCTTCTCAACCATATCTTCGCCCTAAGATCAATGATAATATACTTAACAATATCCCCCTTTGTCATTGATGGTAACTCTACTGTTGAGTTTCTCCCCCTATCAGTGTGTTTCTCAGACCTTTTCTTTCTTTCCTTCTCTCCCCCCCCCCTGAGAGTATGCTCCTCTAGTTTTCTTTATTTTTCTCCCCCTTTGTTGTATACTCCTCTGGTTTTTCTTCTTTCTCTCCCCGTTTGACATAAAGAAGAAAGGGTGTATTCACTTAGGGATTTTTTGAACCCCTAATCTCTACATGAGGTACTTAAATGCATATTTATGGAGGGGATTGGTGAACATATCTACAATTGTTTCTTTGGTAGGACCATACTCCAACTTAACAGTATTATAATTCACTTGTTCTTTTAGAAAATGATATTTGATTGGAATATGTTTTGTATTTGAGTGCAAAACTATATTCTAGGAAATACTTATAGCACTGGTGTTGTCACGTAACATATAAATTGGTTTATTGTACTCTACCTTAATGTATTGCAATGATTTCTTCATCCAAAGGATTTGTGTGCAATAGGATGTTGTTGCAATTTACTCTCTTATGTTGTAGATAAGGAGATTGAATATTGTTTCTTGCTTAACCAAGATACTAAACAATTACCAAAGAAGAATTCTCCTCCACTTGTGCTCTTCCTATCATCGACACTTCCTTCCCAATCTATATCATTGTATGTTTTTAGGGTAATGTCTTCTCCTTTTGGATACCACAAGACAAAATCCATTGTTCCTTTCACGTATCTGAGAATTATTTTGACTGCCACCACATGTGATTATTTTGGTGCATATTGATATATTGCAACCAATCCAACAACTTGCATGGTATCAAGCCTTGATGCAGTCACATATAAAAGGATACCAAACATTGATCTATACATTGTGTGACCTACCTTTGGTAATTCATTGGAGTAGACATTGTGTGACCTACCTTTGGTAATTCATTGGAGTAGACATTGTAACCATTGGAGTAGACATTATTGCAATATTCCATCTTGAACTTATTTAACATATCCTTAATATATTTTTCTTGAGAAATGAATATGGATTTATTTGACTGAGAGATTCACAGACCTAAGAAGAAGGCCAACTCACCTAGCATGGACATATCAAATTATTTTTCCATGTCCTTTGAAAACCCTTGACTCAGATTATCATAGTTGCTTCCAAAGATAATACCATCTACATAGACCACAATAATAACCATATTTCCATTTTCTTCTTTGATGTAAATATTACTTTCTATAGTTACTCCCTTGAAACCTTGATGTTATAGGTACTTATAAATCATTTAGTACCAAGATCTGGGTGCCTTCTTTAGACCATATAGGGATTTATTTAGTTTGAACACATAATCTTGATAATATGACAGATGAAATCTCTCAGGTTGCTAAATAAATACTTCTTCTTCTAGATTTCCATTTAGAAATGTAGATCTAACATCCATGTAATTAAATTTGATACTCTTTTATCTTGCAAACACCAAGAACATTCTAATAGCTTCTAGTCTGGCTATTGGAGTAAATATTTCACCAAAATATACACCTTCAACTTGAGCATAGCCTTTACATACTAGCCTTGCCTTATTTCTCACTAGTTGTCCATCCTCATTTAGTTTGTTCCTAAATACCCACTTGTGCCAATTACATTATTTTTTGTTGGTCTAGGTACTAGTTCCCAAGTTTGTTTTTTCTCAATCTAATCTAATTCTTCATTCATCATGTTTACCCAATTTTTATCTCTATTAGCTTCCTCAAAGTTCTTGGGTTCTATTTTAGACAACATAGACAATTTTGCATGTTTTGGTGTTCTTTCCAATTTTCTTCTTGTTTAGAAATTTTTGTTGTTATCACCAAGAATCAGTTCTTCAGGGTGTTTCTTTTGAACATATATAGAGGGGGTATTAGTGTATTATCTAGGATCTTTCTCTTCTTATTCCTCATTATCTTCCTGATTGTTTTCTTCTTCTTCTTCTTTTGCATTATATTGCTCATTATCTTTCTCTTCTTCACTATAGCTTGTTATTGTTGGCTAGTCATTTGTTTTCATCTTGATCCTTCCAGGATTTTCATCATCCACTCTTACATTTTCACTTTCAACAATTTTTTCTAATCTTAGATTAAAACATCTGTAAGATATTCTTTGAGAAGAGTAACCAAGAAAAATACCTTCATTATATCTGGAGTCAAACTAGCTAGGGTTATCATCATCTCTTTTTGTGTAGCATTTGCTTCCAAAAACCTTAAGGTGTTTAACATTTGTTGGTATTCCTTTCCATAATTCATATGGGGTTTTTTCACTGTTATCTCAGAGTTATGATCTATTTAGCATGGTTCTAGTCATTTCTTGTACAATCCTGCTTTTTATTTCAACCACTCCATTTTGTTGTGGGGTTCTTGTAGCTAAAATGTCTTCTTATTCCATGATCTTCATAGAATTCATTAAACTCAGCTGATGTGAATTCTCCTCCATTATCTGATCTTAGGCATTTGATATTCAAGTATGTTTCATTTTCAACCAATGATTTGAATGCTTTGAACTTACCAAAGTATTTTGAATTATGTTTGAGAAAGGATACCCAAGTCATTCTTGTGTAATCATCAATGAGAAACATGAAGTAACAATTAACTTTTAGACTTTTTGATTTGGTTGGCCCACAAAGATCAGTGTGGATGATTATTAATGGTTTTGATGTTGAATATTCCTTGGTTCTAAATTTTACTCTTGTTTGCTTCCCATGTTGATAATGCTTAAAAATTGGGTTTGAGGGATTGATTATTTTTGGCATGCCTCTTACTACCTAGTTGTTAATGACCTTAACCAAGTTTTAAAAACTTAAATGTCCCATTCTCTTATGTCATAACTAACTTTCATCTATATGTCCCACACAACATACTTCTCTTCCATTTTTGTTTAGAATGTATACATTATTTGGAGTTCTGATTGTTGTTGCTACCAATCTTCGAGTGTCTTCTTTGTTTATTTTGCATTCCTGGGAGTTAAAAAAAAGTGTGTGTCTCTGGTCACATAGTTGGATGACACTTAGAAGGTCATGCTTTAAATATTCAACAAGAAGAACATTTTTTGTAGTAGCATTCTGACTTCCAAGGATGACTTTATATTTCCTAGTTATCTTGGTAGATTTATTGTCTCCAAATGAAACACTTCCTCCCTTCTCCGTTTTTAGCTTAAGGAACTTTCTTTGATCACCAGTCATATGCTTTGAACATTTGTTATCTACGTACCAATAGCTTTCTTTTTCTTGAGCATGCATTGCCAAATCACATTCTTCCTGAGAACTCTTCTCTTGTTTCTTCTTCCATACTTTGGTGGTATTGATGACAACATTATGTTTTTCAATATGGCCCTGTATCCAACTTTTAGAATTCTGATCTTTATGGAAAGAATTGTTGCATTTATAACATTCAAGATCATAGTTGAGCAGTGGATAAAATGAATTTATGTTTCTGTTGTCAATAGGATTTTTGAACTTATTTTTCATATAATTATTTCTTGGAGCATTGTACATACCTCCATTTCTTCTTTGATAATGCCTTGAATATCCCCCTCAATCTATTTCCTTATGTCCAAAACTGTTGCATGAAAAATAGTTACCAGAAAAGAGGTATTCATACATGTTCATAGCAGGTCTTCTTGGAGTTGTCATCTTTCTAAATTCATTCTTCTTATGAAGGACAACAAACTCTTGTTGTTCATATATTTCTTCATTGGATTTCTCATAATGTTTGATGGGATTGTTCATGGCCACAACATAGCTCTTGGGTTATTCCTCGGTTTTTTGCATTTTGGAGTTGGGATTGTAACCAAGTCCAGTTTTGTCGAATGGCGATATTTGGTTATTGAGAATATTGTGCAACATCATTTAACTATTTTCAAATTTTTTACTTTTATTCAGCTCCACTACAATTGCATCAATTTCCTTTCTCAGGGAAATGTTTTCCTTCTCAATTTTTTCGCAATCATCTTCTTTGATCCGTAGTTGATATTTTATTTCGTCTTCAATTTTATTTTTTTCTTATAATTGAGATGTCAGATCAAAGTTGTGTGATAATTATTCCTTCATTTGTTTATTCTTTCTTCTAAGTTTTTTTTATTTAATCTAGAACATAGAGTAATTATCCTTCAAGATCAACATCCACATCACCATTTTCTCCAATATTTGGGATGTTATTTTCTCCCTTTCCATCGGAATCTATTTCTAGGGCCATGAAAAAAACATGTTCTTCAATATCTTCATCACTTTCAGAAGATGAATATTTTTTCTCCTTGGAATATAGATTCTTCCTTTGTTTCTGGAAGTATTTATTCTTTCTTCTTTCATTAGGGTTAAAATCATATTTATCTTTGTAGTCCCTGCTCTTGTTATGAATCATGAGGGAATTTGGTAGCAAAGTGTCCTACTTCACCACAATTAAAACATTTGAAAGGAAGATTACCTTTATATTGTCCAGTTCCTCTATGGAACCTTCTTACAAATTTGGCTTCTTCTGCATCAAAATCATCATTGGAGTTGCCACTTGATATTTATTTTCTTCTGATGTTCTTATTTGAGGATTTGAATGTTAATTCATTTTTAGATATGTTTTCTTGTCCTATTTGCATATCATAGGATGTAAGAATCCCATGCAATTCATCCATTTTTATTTTTTCCAAATTGTTTCTATCTTCAAGAGTTGATATCTTAGGATTGAATCTCATAGGAAGTGACATGCGTACTTTTTGAAAAATAAATTTGTCATCCAATATTTAACCTAAGCCTATGATGATGTTTACAATTCCATCCACGCGAAGAAGATATGTTGCAATGATTTCTTCTTCATCCATTTTTAGGATTTCAAATTGACTCCCGTGAGTTTGTAGTTTTTGTTGTACCATGTTGTCATTGATGTCAAAGGATTGATGTCAAAGGGTTGATGTCAAGTATTTTCATAGTGATGTGTTTGTATCATTGATATATTTGTTATTCGTTATATGTTCATTGATGTAATTGTTTTCAAAGGATTGATCCCAAGTGGTGTCATAATGATGTGTTGATATTAAAGGGAGTTGTATCATTTATGTCATGTCACGGTTGATAGGAAGAAACAAATGGATAAACTCCAAAGTGGTCCCCTTATGGTGAAATACCTCATGGGAAGATGCTCTTGGATAAAGTTCTCAAAGTGTTCCCCTTATAATGAAAGCCCTCATGGGAAGAGGCTTTGTGAAGTCTAAATGGTTAGGTGGTTGAGTATCCCAATAATGTGGTTAGGGAACCCAAATTTTATTGAGGAACAAAATAATTAAGATCAATGAATTTGAAGGTGAAACTATTCCAGATGGATAGTGTATGTCATTTTGTTTTTGGTGATATGTGGAATGTCACATAAATCCTCACGGTTAGAGAGTTATGGCCATGTGAAGTTGGAGAACCCTCATGAGTTATCTAGAAGCCCCTAGAAGGTCAAAGAAAAATTATTCAAGAAACTCCTGGAAGAAGTTCACCAATCAAAGTGGTTGCAACAAGAAACAAATTAAAAATAAATTAGTTGCAACTAGAAGTGGAGAGTTTACTTTTTGTGGACAAAGTGGCTAAGTGGACAAAGTTGGCTAAGTGGACAAAGTGGTTAAGTGGATACTTCTAGAGGAAGCCACTTGGAGAGTATAAATAAGATAACAAGGGTCTCCCATTAGCACTCAATTGAGCATATTGAATATCTAAAAGTGACTGAGGTAAAAAAAGGACATCTAAGGTGAATTTTAGAGGGAAGGTGAAGTAAAGAAGGTCGAAATTCAAGGGAGGATAAAGTATTTTGATGATGCTTTCTAAGGTATGTTATTTACAGGTCATATCACCATTTTTGCAATAAATATTTTTATATAATGATTCAAACAATGAAATCTAAAGGATGTTTAGAAAATAGATGCAAGCAATTGTGATAAAAAGTTCAGCTTGTGGGTCATTTTATTTTTGGATTTACACTCTGTGGAAGATAGGGTTTGTGTCTAGTCCTGAAACTAGTCTAAAATAGGTGTTCCGGGTAAAAATGCCATAAATTATTCATAACAGATACAAATCCCATGAGACAAAAAAAATTGGTTATCATACAATATTTAGTATTGTTTTTACCATTTTCAGATCCATATAATAAATATTCCACGCGTGGCATGCTCTACAAGTTCGCTCTCTAGAATAAGCCAGAATTCAGCAAGGTCTGCCATTTTTTCTATAACTCCTTTTCTGAGAGGTTCCAAGTAATGAAACCTAGAGGAATTGCAGAAAAGAAATTGAAGAACATTGTGTACCTTTTTTAGAACTTTATTTATTATAGGTATAGAGTTATGATTGTTTCAAGTTAGGGTTGTTGACTAATCCAAAATTAGTCAGGTGAGACTAAAGTAAAGTTTGATGAAAATGCTAGTCTCTTATTGTTGAAGTTAAGGAAGGTCTACATATATGTGATCACATACATCAGGTCTGTTACAGAGTTAAAGTTATTTTTACATTCATTTTTTGATGGTTACATTTGGCCATGACATGGTACATGCTCGAGGATACATAATAGTGAGGTTTGATACATTCTCTTGTGTAAGGGTTTATGGTATTTGGTTTATGCATAGTATGGTGTATTTCTAGAGGTATCTTGTTGGTTAACTTGGTAATATTATGCATATGGTTGATAGTTGAATTGATGATTGATCTTTGTGAGTAGATTAGGTTTGGATGATGAGATTGATGAGGTAGGTTGAGGTGACAGGTTGTTTTGTGCATAGTTGATGCACTTGTCTTGATATAGACCGTTGGTACAGTTTGAAAATTTTCTTTTTGTTTACAAGATGGGTCTTGTACTTGAGGATTAGATTCCTCTTCTCAGTTGGTGCTAAGATATGCAGGTTGGGTCTTGCATTAAGAGTTGGTTCTCTCTTTGAGTTGGTGCTCATTTTAGTTGGTGCTAATAAACCCCAAGGATTGTAGTCCGTAATACAAAAAAATATTATGAATATATCTAGTGTTCATTATGTTATTTATTGTGATAATGAATAGTTATTTATTGTTAATATATGTCATTGAGATATGTTTACATGCAAGAAACTAAGT